>APFE031728483.1:0-34669 GCA_000404065.3 Pinus taeda | reverse complement strand
TTAACAAATGCAGTAACATAGAATAGATCATCACACATAAGGCACACACATGAACACCATGATATAAGGTGGAAACCCTAAACCCTAGACCAAGTTATTCTCCAAGCACCAATTCATCCCTCGAGGAATCCTTTCCAATTAGGTTAGAGATCAACCAAATCAACGAGGATTAATTATGCTTCCAGGAGCTTCCAACTACAAACTTCAATCCCCAGCGTCAACCTATAATTTTCGGCCTTCCAAAAGTTGCATAAAATCTAACCTTCGCATATGTGAGAGAATAGAGCCCAAAAGCAAACTTTCTTTCTTCTTTTTGGTTTCTCCTTGCTTCTTACACCTTTTCTCTTGATTTCACATTTTTCCCAACTTCAGATCAAACTTCTTCTTTAGAGAGATTGAATTGATGCTAAATGATGTTGATGTTTCTTCTATTTATACACATATGTGGGGTTTGAATACCCTCTTTTAGGCCGATGTATCACTACTAGGACCAACTTGTGCTTGTAGGCTCATATAAATTTTTAGACTCAAAATCAACATCTTTTACATGTTACAACTTGCTCGATAGGGTCTTATAAAATTGACAAGGCCTCTCTTGACTCAAGAAAAATATTATTATGACATGAAAAACCCTAGAATCATGAAGAACATGCCTGATCTAGATGGCCATCAAAATGGAGCATGAAACCCATGCTTAAAATAATATTTTTCTTTCATTTTTTTCTTGTAACATAACATATACATAATGATTTGAATACATTGACAATTATGAAGACCAAAACTAGTTATATTTTCCAACATGCCACAATTAGTTTGGTGAAGGAGGGATACATCATAGTTTGGTGAAGGAGGGATACATGACTCTGCTCTTCCAGTCTTGAGTTCCCTAAAATTTTAACACTTGGAAAAAATATGGAAAGCTAATGTCAATCCAAAGGTAAACTCTTTTTTCTAGCTTCTTTCTGATAGAAAAATTTTAATAGATGAGAACTCAAGAAAGAGAGGCATTCATGGCCCCTTTGGGTGTCCTCCTTGATGCATCAAGCAGAAAACACCTCTTGTACCTTTCTAGATTGTGATTATACTAGAGTAGTTTGGATGGAGGCAATTTCCCCACTCTCCAGTAGAAAGGAGTGACACTCTAATTTTCAAGTATTCTTCTCTTCCTAGACCAAAAATTATTCTAGGAGCTTTTTGAAGAAACATCCCTTCAAAAATGATTGGGAAGCTCTCTCAAAATTTGTATGTTGGAAAGTATGGTTAACAAGGAATAATGCAATCTTTAATAACATGAATACTCCTCCCCATAACACATTGATGAAAGAAATATCATTGTGTGTTGAGGTTGGAGCTCAAAAGATAAGCTAGAACTCTTCTCAACAAACCTTAAACCAAATGGAATGGGATTGGCTTAAAAGTTTATAGTTTTGGACAACTTTTCCCAAAACATAGGATGTTTCTAGCTTGAAATAAAGAAAATATGGAAGTTAAGACTGATAGAGGTAGAATTAAGAGCATGGAAGAGCTTGCAACAAGGATGAATTCTCTATTTTTATGGGGCATCGAAACGAAACCTAGGGCTTGCAGGTGGGGGACAAGTACTCTATGACCCTGAGGAGGAAAAAGTTTTCAGGTACTCATGGGTTCTTGGTCATAGACAAATAATCAATAAGAGGTATATGGTCTTTACCAAGGATTTTTGTTAGCCAAAGAGAAATAGGTGAACACACTTACGGTTATGGGAGATTCTCTCCTAACCTTGCATCATCTTGTCAAAAGGCTTGCTCCTAAAGGAGAAATATATGGAAAACGTCATGAAAAGAATCAGTAAAATTGCAAAAACATACTATCCAACGCATGTTTCCATGTCCTAAGAGACTTGAACAAAGAAGCAATTGCCTGTCCTAGGAGACTTCAAAAATGAAGAAAGCAAGTATGCTAACTAAGGGTGTAAATTGAAGATAAGTGAATTAAATGCTAATGGCTAAATCAAACATGCTATAATTTCTTAATGGTGGATGAAGTTTATTAAAAAAAATAGTTAAATTGGTAGATACAAGAAAATATAAAAATGGAAAATTTGGGGTCCAAGAGACTTCGTGGCAACCCCCAAGAAACACATTCGTGAAAACAAGGCATCATGAAATATTTTATAATGAATTAGTAGGGTAAAGTGTTGTAAGATTTGTGTTTTGGTGGAGTAGTTGTATAAGGTAGTCACCTACAAAACCCTTTTATTGGTTGCTCTCCTCGAGAAAATCATGTATTTTTATTGGAAAAGAAAAACAATTGGAAAATTTTGATGAATTAACTTTCTAAAGCTTGATGTATTTGTTGCAAACCATATACAATATAAATATTTTATTTTTATTTTTACTTTTTAAAATTACATACTAAAACTTAGAAAAATATAAAACCCTAAATTTTGAGAACATTTTATCTAGTTATATCTAGTTACTCTCGTCTCTCACTAAATCATAACTTTCTTGTATATATGAGTTGTGAGTTGTTAGATATACTCTTGATGATATATTGACAACCACAAAATTAACCAAATTAATCCAAGAAATTACTAATTCACCATAACTTTAAAACAATAATAATAATACAATGGCAAATTTGTTGACTTAAAAATATCTAGCTTTTGAGACGTTTTCCAGAATAATTACATCAAAATTCATTTTCCGACCCAAACCAAGTGTGGTTCATAGTCAGGACAAGAAGAAGAATCAGATCATGTCATCAAGTTAAATAGAGAGACTGATCATTCCAACCGTTAAAAAGAAAAGAAATAGCTACTTTTGACTGGACCAATAGTTAAGAGAAAATTTATTTATTAATTATTAATTAGTTTATTTATTTATTTAAAATTAACTAAAATTATTTTATCTATATTTATATAAACAAATTTAATTTATATATATAATGTTAAAATAAATAAAAACTAATAAAATTTATATACCTAAAAGAAAAAATTAATCCCGATAAATTAATTATTAAGAAATAATCATTATCTTATTTCAATTAAAAACTAAATAATATATATATATATATTGGAATTATAGTGAGAAAAATTAATATTAACAAAATTCAGATTAACATTTGGAAAGATTTTCGGCCACTTTCTTTACGCGGTTGTTCCCACTGAATCAAATCAATAGACCGTCATTTTCACTTTTCCTAAATTTTCTCGTTGTGTTCCAATTTTCCAATTTTCTTTATATTCGTTCTTATTTTTTTAGACATGAATGGCACAAAATTTCAATTAACTTTTGGAATGATTTTCCGCCATGTCCTCACACGCAATGGCCCACACTGAATGAAGTCAATACACCGCAAATTTCGTGTTCGCTAAATTTCTGATTCCATTACAATTTGCAAATTTCGTACCCGCAACTTTAAACGACAACTGCTATTGCATCCACTATCTTTTCTTTTCCTGGCTCCATTCCACATACCTAATCCCTCGCCTCATTTCCTCAATTGGTTTATTTCCACATACCTATAATTTCGGGTTCCCTACTCCCTTTTTCACGTCAAGTCAAAAGGTTTTCTATCGGCTGATCACAATTTCAATAATATCCGGATTTTCCGGTCACCACTTGGTACATGTTTTTGTATTTTAGTTTAACAAAATTTCAGTGAACTTCCTAAAGATTTTCCTATTCAAAGTTACTGCTTTTCTCAATCAAATCGAAAGCTTTCTTTTTCCTCCCTTGTCTTTTGAAATTTGTAAAATTGAATTTTTTTATATATGAATGACAATTTTTTTTATTTAAATTGGATATTCTTTGAGTGGTTTTTAGTTTGAATTTTTGTATTTTTTGATGTTGGAATTTTACAGAAAATTGTGAGGTGAAATTTTAATTTGTGTTATTTAAACTATTTTTTGCTTCACTATATATATGGATTCAACACCCTCAAAAACTTTTATGGAACTTAGATGACACAAAATTTTATTTAAATTGGATATTTTTTGAGTTGTTTTTAGTTTGAATTTTTGTACTCTTTGGTGCTGGTATTCCACAGAAAATTTTGAGGTGAAATTTTAATTTGTGTTATTTAATTTTTTTTTTTCACTATATATATGGATTCAACACCCTCAAAAACTTTTATGGAACTTAGATTGTGCAGAGGTTACCCATAATCATATGATTTCAATAAATTCTTGTGATATTTTAGAGAAATTAGAGAACAAAAAAGGCCTTTCAAAAAAACTTCCAAAAAATTTCACAGAAAACAACTCAATTTTTTATACATAGATGACACAAAATTCCACATAACTTTTGGAAAAAAATTCCACGACCTAGTTTACCACACAGAATCAAGTCAATACACCATAATTTTTGCTTTCCTTGAATTTTCTTATTCCATTGCAATTTTCCAATTTAAATGATTTTTATATTCTTCATTTTTGTCTGGGTCGCTATCCAGGCGGACAGCCAATAACTCACATAACGTGTGCCTATGGAATGGAATTTCGTGCAGGCCAAACACGAAGTAAAAATTTGGCCCCTCTGTTTAACTCTTATGATAACATGCACACCATAGTCTTGAGTGTAGCAAAACCAACAACATACTAATGCATGGGATCGCATGCATGCGCACAATGACATCCATGCTCTTGAACACTCATGCATGTAATCGACAACACTGCTCACCATGTCTTCTTTGTGCTAGCTGTTGGGATGGGTCTATAACCTGTATGAACACAGTTTCATCAATCTGTGTATGTTGCACCTCCTACTGTACATGTTCCTGCTGCTCTTCCTTTCTATCCTCTACACAACTCTTTTTTTTCCCTGAGTTTCCGCTTCAACTCCTACAACTCCTTCTCTATTTCATTCATCCTCTGTTTGTCTCTTTGCCTTTGTACGATACTCTTGTCGCAATGTTGCCTCTTAGCCTCAATCTCCAAAGCTTCTTTCATCATGAGTGGATCTACTTTGAACTTGCAACTTTGCTCTGCCTCTGCACTGTCAACAACCTTCCTCTTTCCTCGGTCATGCGCAGGCTTTCTACCTTCCGCTACTTATGATGGTGTTGCTCTCTTCGATGCCGTTTCCATTTCATCTTGATATCCTTGTCAATGAATAACTTGGTGTCTTGATAGATAGGCAAGCTCATAGACACTCGCTCAACTGCATCTCTAGTTGCGCTCTCAACGATGTGCTTTGACCCAGCTCTCTGAGAGGCCATTGTACCTATGCTGCTAAGAGACAGAAGAACACCTATGATACTTGGAGACATAGAAACACTCATAGCAAGAAATATCTCAATTAAAAATCAAAAAACAAATAGAGGACCGACATGCCACATACTTGTGTGACTGACTATGAAGATTGCGTAATTTTCACAGGGAGGTTGGGAGACTGACTGCCAAAAATGTGTAAGTAACAGTATGGGCTATCAGGAGGCTAATTAACTATTGGAATTGTGAAATGCACAATCGAACCTGACCTATTGAGGACTGACAATGTGCAATGTGTAATTGTAGTTAGTAGTGACATGCAAACCAACAAACTGCATTGCACAATTACAAATCAAATTCTTCAAACTGTTTGGAACTAATTTCACTGGACTTAACTCAGTAAACTGAGCTAACTAATTACAAATCAAATACAACTCATCCTTAGCTCCTTAATTAAGGGATATTCTCCTTAATTTAAGGGATAACTGTTGCATGACTTCACAAAGACTTCTAGCTTGAATTTCTCCAACTAATTAATCCAAGATGAATGAATTAATTATTTCCAAGCAGCTGGTGAGACTAAATTCAAATTTTAATTCAAGAACAAATTAAAATTGGAATATTTTGGATTCTACTTTTATCATTTCTTCTTGTTATTTTCAACATGTAGCACCTTCCATGCTCTTGGCCGGTCAACACACATTCCAAGCCGAGTCAACACAGTTGTTTCAATTGGGGATGAGGGGTATATTGGTGCAGAAGAAATATGATAGTTAGAGTTTAAGTTTCATCTCTGGTGTTGCTCCGCTACCAGCAAGCCTAGACAATACCCCGCTGGAGTCACACAAGAACATAAGCATCACTCCACTACCAACAAGCCTAGTCAGTGCCCTAGCAGAGTTACTTGCATCACCTCTTCGCACAGAAAACCTTTCTCTTCTTTTTCCTTATTCATTTTTCATTTTTCAAAATTTTCACTTTTTCATTTTTCATTTTTCAGTTTTTCACAACTGTGCAGAACACTTATTGCACTTATTCATTTCAGAGGCGGAAGAGGGATCCCGACTTATTGAGAGAAGAAGAGGTTGTTCATTCAAAGAATGATTTTGTATATACCTTTGACATACATGATAAGGCTTCCCCCCCCACCTTACTCTACTTAACTGAGCTGGCAAGGGTTAACCCCAAAACAACCGACTAGAGTAGGTGATATTAGTTAGCACGTAAGTGTTGTGTTTTTATCAAGGTTCACTTCAAAAAGAGCGTGTTTTCCATTGGTGTATCATTGACTAAAGACAACAAGTTCTTCATACATAGATAGGATGACAGATAACCAAGCATTGATAATTGCACAAGTCCTCTTGTACTTTACCCAGCTTGTTTCAAGAGTCGCACACGGTTCATGTGAAACTAACCTACGAACATAAACAAGCAAAAAACAACAAAGGAACAAAGAGAAGAAGCTAATGCGAAAGCAAAGGGAGTGAGCAAACAAGCAAGCGGGAAAACAAACAAAAAATAAAGAAAACATGCATGCAAGAAAACCAACCAGAATCAAACACTACTTCTACTCCTAAGCTTACAATGCATGGGTCTGCTCACGTGAAGTGGTACTTAAAATGCAGCCACTAGCGCATTGGTTAACCATGTTGGTGAAGGCCTGGTTCACGAATAGTATACTCACACAAACCAACAAACATGAAGGATATATGGATGAAGAAAAACACTCTCTAGTTTTCAATGCGTCCACAAAAAAAAGAAATGAGTGAAAGTGCATGACATGCACTCTGTGGACTTTCGATGGTATTTTGATACACTGCGTGTAGATGTTAAGCATACACATTCTCTTGGCTATGACATGAGAGAAAACGTGAGAAAGTTAGACCACTTACATTGTGCAGGTGTGCTTGCTGTGTAATATTCCTCCATTGCAAGAGCGATGGGATCATGTGATTCGAGTGAAGGACGAAAAATCTGGGTGTTTGGTTGATATTCAATGTGACGCAGAGAGTGATGAGGAGCCTTGCATTTTTCAACAATTTCTTGATAGGAAGTGAAACCAACATCAGGATAGTGACGGTCTGACATAACCATTAGCTTGGGCTGAAGTGCCTCGACAGCCTGCGGAGTTTCGACTTCGTTGACAGGTAGATCATCGGAGACCGGTGGCCTAGACATATTAACAATGATCGAATCAACGTCGTGACCAAATGAAGAAGTACACAGATCACGACAACAACGATAAGAAAATTCGGGATGTTCATAGACATCCTCATGATTTGATGAATCGTGCAAAGGGGTATATGAGAAGCAAGGATGTTCACCCTCTGTCTTTTCAGATATGATAGATGACAAATTGGACAGATTTTCAGAGGAAGATGTGTCCTCTCCCCAATGTAATAAGAGACTAACATCCGATGTGTCCTGTGAATGATTGGAAGTAAGTCATCCTTCACCACTGGTTCTTCTTTAGATTCCTAGACACACACATCATGAATGATAGCATAGCCTGGCTGTACAATACCAACTCCATCCACAACTTGATCCTTGTTCACAATAAGTGTTGAGTCTGTAACGGAAGAACAAAAGACAATACAATCCAGAGGATCAATGGAACGTGGCGACGAAAGTTGAGGGAATGAATCCATGTGACAACCAGCAGGCTTGCAAGACAAATCTATGCAAATATCAAGAGCAGGTGGGGTGGGAGGATATGACCGTTCAGTAGATGTGTGTGCATTTTCTCCCACGTCACTCTACGGTGGTGGAGTTGTTCGATGAGGTGAAGGCGAATAATCACTTGTGACAAAAATTGTGCCTGCCTGTGATATGCTGAGCAGGGTTCGAATGATTTCAATACTTGCTAATTTTCTGATATGTGAAGATACTTAAATCTTCCATCGAGAAATCCCAATCAATTTCATCTTCGGGAAATTGGTATGTAAGATTACAAAAGTGCATGTAAAATTGTTCAACAGATTTGTCGGGTGCTTCCCGTAATTTCATAATTTCTTTATTGAGTGCTTTATGGTCAAAATGATTGAAAGCATGATCTATCTTTGCGACTATATGAGAAAGAGAATGAATAGATTTTTCGGGCAACATGGCACACCAATGCATTGGGTGCCCTCGAAGCGTGTACGCAAGCAACACACAGGTCATGTAATCTTTAAATATTTCATGTCTTTTACATAAGCCTAAACGTTGACCGCGTGCCTAACCAAGGCTACTTGGCCTCCACCATCGTATGTTTTATGTGACAAGTTATTCCATAGCTCTTTCGAGATTTCAAAGTCATTTCCATAAGACATACACTTCGGAAGACAAACTTTGTAGTTAATCATGATAAGTATGCAAAGATTCAAAATAGATTGTGAGGACTCAGCTTGTCATATGGCCCTCCTTCTAGTGCCAAAATGTTGATGGTGTTGGACTCGCCAACATGTCAGGGGATCTCCCTGATAAGAAGTCCCAACTAGACCTCAGATTGTTTGGTGTAGGAGTCCTAGCAGTGCATCGTATGGTATTGCCTTGACCACAGTTGCACGTAGAGGTATGTAGGATGTCCTTATTGGTAGTAAGGGTGTGACCAGCGTAGAAAGCCAAGGAAGGTGCATGAAGGGTTCTAACACATGGAAATGGGAATGAGTGCGCCCCTTAGAAACTTGTGGAAACACGCAGGTTGAAAGGGAACACACGAGAAAAGATACATCACAAGCTAGAAGGCAGGGAATCCAACGATCCAAAGTGAATGGTTAAACCAACAACACATCTCAGTAAGATTCATACATACATATATAGAAAGAGTCCATACATACATGCGTAAGAAAACAACTACATATATTATTAGAGTAACCAATATAGATGCAATACAATAACAACATATGCATGAAACATGTTGGATTTGTTATATTAAGAGTGCAAGATCCAATCATACAATACAATGATGACCAAACACTAGTTCTGAAAGCAGAACATTACAGTCATTGCCACCTGTTCTTCCAATGAGATGTACTAACTCTGCACTGTGAAGAAGACAAGGCGCATTACAATACACTCCAAGATTTCTACAAGTTACACCTATATGAATCTTGTCTCCCAAAAATCACGTACAATGAGTTATGAGGTTCTATAAATAACAAAGGGTGGGGTGACCCATGATATTCCCCTTTGTGACTCTTCACCTGCCCTCATGACTCTTCAACTACTAGATTACGGTTACATTCTACTGTCGACACTTGTTCTTTCACTTTTACATGATGTTACATTACAATCTGCACATGTACCCATGTGAGACAAAATATGCTTGAATAAGCCATGCAACACATCACTAAGACTCAGAAAAATGTGGGAAGACCAATTCTTCGACATCCTCACGATGATCGACTGTAGCAAACTGATGCCAAGCTTGGTAGCAAAGATGGTGTCCTTGTACTATGTGGTGACATCCTTCTGGAAGAAAACTCTTGCCTCCTTTGCATCCTAGTACACTAATTTGACTCATTTGTCTTGTCTTATAACACGTGCATCATAGTCTTGAGTGCAGCGGGACCAACAACATATTAATGCATAGTGTCTGCACTGATCTTCAAGTCTGTGCTAGTGGTTATGCACCTCAACTTGTCAAAGTACATGCCCAGATCCAGTTAGACTTGGTTCTTTGTCTTCGCCTCGATGAGTATGCCTATGGATGGGATCGCATGCATGCACATAATGACATCCATGCTCCTGAATACCTGTGCATGTGATCGAAAACACTGGTCACCCTATCTACTATGTGCCAGCTGCTCGAATGGGTCTATAACCTGTATGGGTGCAGTTTCATCAATCTATGTATGTTGTACCTCTTACTGTACCTGTTCCTATTGCGCTTCCTTTCCCTCCTCTTCACAACTCCTGTTCTTCTCTGAGTTTCTGTTTCAACTACTGCAACTCTTGTTCTTCCCTAGGTTTCTGCTTCAACTCCTGCAACTCCTTCTCTATTTCCTTCATCCTTTGTTTGTCTCTTTGCCTTTGCATGATCCTCTTGTTGCGTTTTCACCTCTTAGCCTCAATCTCCAAAGCTGCTTTCATCACGAGTGGATCTACTTTGAACTTGCAGCTTTATTCTGCCTCTGCGATGTCAACAACCTTCCTCTTGCCTTGGTCATGCACAGGTCTGCTACCTTATGCTGCTTTTGATGGTTCTTCTCTCTGCGATGCCACTGCCATTTCATCTTGATATCCTTGTCTATGAACAACTTGGTATAGATAGGGAAGATCATAAACACTCACTCAACTGCATCTCCAGTTGCGCTCTCAACAATGTCCTTTGACCCTGCTCTCTGGGAGGCCATTGTACCTGTACTGCTGAGAGGTAGACAAACACCTATGATACCTAGAGACATAGAAACATTCATGGCAATAGATATGTTAGTTTAAAACCAAAACAAAATGCTGGACCGACATGCAACATACTTGTGTGACTGATTGTGAAGATTGCTCAATTGTCATCGAGATGCTGGGAGACTGACTACCAAAATTGCGCAAGGTACACTTTGGGCTGTCAAGAGGCTGATTGACTGCTTGAACTACGTAATTCCCAATCTAGCCTAGCCTATTGAGGACTGAAAATGTGCAATGTGCAATTGTAGTTAGTAGTGACATGCAAACCAGCAAACTGCATTACGCAATTTCTGGGGCCAACAAGGCACTGCCTCCTAGAATTGTGCAATGCAAGCCTAGAGGCTAGTGCTAGGCCATATTTGCACAATTTCTAGAGGGAAGGCAAAGCCTTCACTTCCAGAAATGGGCATTTGCTAGGCGGCCAAGGCAAGGTCTGGGCCAAGGTAGCCTAGACCCACCAACGAGCGACTGAAACATGAGAAGTCTGAATGCATGGTGAAGCTGAGTGCAAACAAGAGTGAATGATCATGCATGAAAAAAGTGAGTGCAAGAATTAGAAAATGGCAAATCCTGCATGTGTGTGAAGCGAGTCGCCACAACAGTGACCGTGAGTGCAGAACAATGTCATGCATGCAACAACAGTGCAATGCAATGAAAAACTAAAACAATGCTTCTACAAGCTAACATGCATCAAAATGACAACAAGAGTTCATCAAGACCAAGCAGAAAGCACTTACACAAAGTGAAATGTAGAAAGCAATAGAAACCTAGCAAAAGATATGTAATACAGACCTACCCTGAAAAGGATGAGCTGAATGTGCCTAAGACTCCTAGATGCGATGTGGGCTGTCAGAGCTACAAGACCGATGTGAGGAATGAGCTTTGTTGCATCGAAAAAACGAGTTTTTGATAAGATCGAGGTTATGACATGCATGCCACAAATCTAGGAAAAAGTGACACTTAGCAGGAGGTTTCTAAAACGATCTTTGCATCTAACCTCTAACAATTAAAAATAGATCCCTAAAATATAGGGATGCTTTTTCTTTTTTCTTTTTCAGGAAAAATAGGCCATGCATGCAAATTAGGATTGCTCAGTCTTGGAGGGAATCGGTCAACCTGACAACACATGCAGCTATCCTCTTACCTTAGAGGGAGGCTAGAGTAGTCTTGCATGCCTAAAGAGATCAGTTTACAGTGCTTGCAGAACTAGCTAAAAAAGAAACATAAAATGATTGGAGTGCTTTCAAGAGGGAAATGAAAATACAATTCAAAAAATGAACCCTCCCTGCAAAAAGAAACGATTCCTCTCCTTTTAGTCGACAGTATGCAAGCCTGAGGATGAATTTTACACAATTTTTGGGCTAAGAAAGACTGACTGTCCCTCATGCATTACACAATTTCTAGGGTCAGCAAGGCACTGCCTACCAGAATTGCACAATTTTTTAGCCGAAGCCCAATATTGGGCTAGATTGGGCAATTTTTGGAGGGAGGGATGCTTGGCTGGATTGTGCATTTCTAGAGCCCAACAGGAAGCCCAGTAGGATTGTGCAATTTCTAGAGGGAAGTATGGTTCCCCTCCAGAATTTCGCAATTTTCAAGGGGAGCGTCTCAGCCAGAAAAATGCCTAAGTCCGAAATGGCAGCTTGTGGGTGGGAGACAAACAAGCTGACATGCACAGGCTGGTGAGCCAATACAACTCAGTTGAAGCATATGTACTTGAAAATGCATGACATGATGCTAGAGATGGTTGGTAGGGAGGCTCCAAAAGGAAGCTAAGGAAAATTTTTGGAGGGTGGTTGCAGCTGCTACAACAGGATTCTAGATCCAAAACTCAAAGGCTAGAGGAACACTAGAAAAGGAGAAAATTCTGCCCCTTAGAAAGGAGCAAACCATACATGCAATAATTAATGATGGTTATCTCCTCGATTTGTAGGGTAATATCATTGGAAAAATTATTGAAGGAGCTAAATTCATTAATCAATAAATAATAACCCTTAGTTCTTCTACTCTAGGAGACAAAAATGGAGGATCAAGGTATCCTTCAAAAACAACATAAGATTTGGAATGAAAATGGGATTCTTTCTATTAGTTAAAGAGTAAGCCTTGGGTGGTGTGTCCACCCTATGGGATAAATCATTTCTCAGGTTGCTTGATCATCGATTGCCCACCCACTAGTTTGCCACTAGATTTCTTCATATCAACCTCAAATAACATTTGTGGGAAAAGAAAAGGGGATATCAAGTTAGAGATTAGTTTCAAGAAATTTGGAAGATCTCATTCAGAAATTAAATTTTTTGGACATAAAACCTTCCTCTAACAAACTTACTAAGAGCAAAAAAAATATATGGACTGCATTATATTGCTACTCGTTTATATAGATTCTTAATAGCACACTCACTCTTGTCTCAAAATATATTGGTCTATTTTTTAATCCTTCCTTGAAATATTTCAGATCACAGACCATTTTTTCTTGAAATCAGTGAAAATATTGATTTTATGCTCCTTCCCTTATGTTATTATCCAATATGGGGATGAACAATGGGTTTCAATGATCTGGTAAAGAAGCTCTAGAGTGAATGGATCATGGGAAACCTAGTGATGACTCGGGAACAACATATGAAGTGATAAAAATCACATTAAAAAAACAGGCTCAACAATAATAGATAGAGAGACAACCAGAGATACAAGCATATGAAAAGAGAATGGAAATTATACAATCCAATATAGAGGATGCTCCTATGACAAATGACCTGCCTAAGGAAGAAAGGGAAGAATTTCCAAATTATCATAAAGCAGTAAAAGAGGAAGAGGAAATTTGGTGTTGAAACTCCCAAAGTATTTAGTTAAAGTAAGGAGATATAAATACAAAATATTTTCATAAATAGGCAAAGAACTTAGTCTAGATAAATAACATCAACGAGATAACAAAAGAGATACTAAAATATTAGACTTTGCTCAACTCAAGGAGGAGGTGGTTCATCACTTTCGTGATTTGTACAACACCAAATCCCAAGGCAACTCTGGAGCATAATTATCAATGTTGGAATAGATTTTGGAATCTGTATCTTAGGAGGATAACCTTGCTTTGATAAAAGAGCCCAAAGAAGAGGAAATCTATCAAGAAGTATTCTCCTTTCAACTCAAATAAAGCTCCAAGACCAAAGAGTTTTTTACCCACTTCAAACATTAGTTTTGGGAGATAATAAGGCTTATTTTTTTTCAGAATGGTGGGTTACACTTTTAAGAATAATTGCATAGGGGCTGAAATTAATTCTTCCTTTGTTTATTCCCAAAGAATTAAACCCTGCTTTTTTTTCAATATTCAGGCCCATTTTTTCTTTGTAATGTTTCATATAAATTGATTTCTAAGATTTTTTCAGAAGACTTAAGCCCTTTCTTCCAAAAATAATATCGGAAAATCAAGGAGCTTTTGTGCATTAGAGAAAAATGATAGATCATTCTTGTTCAAAAGGCTATCAATTCTAGTTAAAATCAGGGAGACAAAGGCATGATTGGCAAACTTGACATGGAAAATGACTTTAATAGAGTAAGTCATGAATTCCTATTTAAGGTGATGACAAAATCTAGCTTGATGCTAAATTGATTCATTGGGTTTCTCTTTGCATAAAATTGCACTAAATTTCCCCCTTGTTAGTGGGAGAGTGGTTGGGTTTTTTCGTGCCTCGCGAGGCCTTCACCAAGGTTTCCCCTGATCTCCTTCCTTGCATATCATTATGGAAGATTACCTCAGTCACATATTGGAATTTGAAAGAATATGTGAGCACCTCCCAGGAAACAAGTTAGTCACAGGTAGCAAGAGCATCAATCACTCTGAATTTGTTGATGATACACTTTTGATGGTTGGAGCTTCCTCAATAACAACAAGAAGATTTAAAAGGGTTCTGGATAAATTTCTTGAAGCTTCAGGAGGTCAAACAAATTATAGGAAATCTCATATTTATACATGCAATATTTCATTTAGAAAGCAAAGACTAATTGGAAGAATAATGGGCTTTTAGTTGGAGGAAACATGGGAAGAATTTAAGTATTTAAAAATTCCTATTTGCCTAAAGTCACATTCATCCCAATCTTGGGAAGGTGTTATTTCAAATTTCAAAGGAAAATTAGCTACTTGGGGGGCTAGATGGCTCAATATTGCAGGGCTTGTTGTTATGATCAAAGCAGTCCTCTCTGCTTTACCACTTTATCGATTCTCAATTCTTATTTCTCCACAAAGAATTCTCTCTGTTTTCGCAAAAGAAATTCACAAGTTTCTATGGGAAGGAGGCAAAATAAGTATAAGTGAATTCCATATGAGGAAATCGGGGTATTGGGAAGAATCCTAAAAATCATGAAGGGCGTGACAATAAGGACCCTATGCTAATGAATGAAGCAATAGGGGAAAAACTGGTTTGGAGATTCATCGCCTAAGAAGAAGATTGGTGGAAGTTATTTGTTAGGGAAAGATACCATCGAGAAAGAATAAGAAGTCTAGATTCAATTTAAGCCTTAATAGGGTGCTCTTCGATCTGGAAATCATTTGTATTAGTGGTCCCTATCATTCGTTCAGGTTTGTATTGGAAGCCAATAAATGGGGAAATATAAATCTGTGGACTGATCAAATAATGTATCAACAACCCACAGGAATGTTTCTAGGAGTTTCTTCCACCAAGAGAATTTTTATGTGCTCAAAGAAAATTCACATTCGCTGATATTTCTAGTTGGGATGAGGAAGTTAATTGGACTGGATGGAAATTTATAATATTCCACATAATCTTTGGCACTTGGCCTTCAAGCTTCATGATCAACTGGTGGAATGCATGCCATAGAAATCAGAGGAAGTAGATCAGGCAGGATGGAATTCCTTAGTTATTTCGATGAAAGAGGGATACGTCACTTTTCACTTCCAGTCTCAAGTTCCCTGAAAGTTTAACACTTGGAAAAAAATATGGAAAGCTAATGCCAATCCAAAGGTAAAATTGTTTTTTTATATTCTTTTGATAGAAAATTTTTGATAGCTAAGAACTCAAGAAAGAGAGGCATTCATGGCCCCTATGGGTGTCCTCTTCGCTTGCATCAAGCAAAAAACACCTCCTGTAGCTTTCTAAATTGTGATTATACTAGAGCGCTTTGGATGGAAATAATTTCCCCACTCTTCATTAGAGTGGAATGACACTCTAATTTTCAAGAATTCTTCTCTTCCTAGACCAAAAATTATTCTAGAAGCTTTTTGAAGAAACATAGCTTCAAAAATTATTGGGAAGCTCTCTCAAAATTTATATGTTGGAAAGTATGGTTAATAAGGAATAATGAAATATTTAATAACATGGATACTCCTCCCCATAACACATTGATGAAAGCAATCTCATTGTGTGTTGAGTTTGGATCTCAAAAGATAGGCTAGAACTCTTCTCAGCAAACCTTAGACCAAATGAAATGGAATTGGCTTAGAAAGTTTATAGTTTTGGATAATTTTTCCCAAAACCTAGAAGCAAGCTTGAAATAGATAAAAGCTAGAAGTTAAGACTGACAGAGGTATAATTAAGAACATGGAAGGGCTTGAAACAAGGATGGGTTCTCTATTTTTATGGGGCATCCAAACGGAACCCAGGGGTTGCAGGAGAGGGATAGGTACACTATGACCTCAAGGAGGACTAAGTGTTTAGGTACTCATGGGTGCTTAGTCATAGACAAATAATCATTCAAAGATATATGGTCTTTACCAGAGACTTTTGTTATCTAAAGAGAAATAGGTGGACACACTTATGGTTATGGGAGATTCTCTCCAAATGCTGCATCATTTGGTTAAAAGGATTCCTCCCAAAAGAGAGATCTATGGAAAACATCATGAAAAGAATCGGGAAAAATGAAAAATATCCCATCCAAAGCATATTTCCATGTGCTAAGAGACTTAGTGACTTTGTGGCAATATTAAGGAAACACATGCATGAAATCAAGGTATCATGAAAGCTTTCAGAATCAATTAGTAAGGTAAAGTGTTGTAAAATTTATGTTTTGATGAGACAATTTTGTGAGATATTCACATACAAAAACCCCTCTTTTTGTTGTCAGTTATATCTTCCTAAAAAAAATCATATATTTTTATTAGAAAAAAAAAACACTTATGAGCATCTAGAGGCGCTTCTAAGCTTCCGAAAGGGAATCACATTCGATCTATATGGATGGCTCTCCAACTATACAACCAATAACTAACATAACGTGTGCCGATGGAACGAAATTTGGTCTAGGCCAAACATCAAACAAGTAGTTGGCATTAAACTCCATTTCTGAGGATTGAATGTTACACTATCCCCTTATATTGGCACCCTCTCTCTATTGCAGCATTTAGATCTTTCCAGTAATGAATTGAGTGGAAAAATTCCACCGGATTTTGGGCAGTTGAAAGCGCTAGGAATACTAGACCTTAGTTTAAATGCGCTCCACAACTACATTCCAAAGGAATTGTTTAATTGTACACATCTTCAATGGATCCACCTTTCCTCTAATAGTTTGACAGGTCCAATACCATCAGAATTCAGTTGCCTAGTCAAGTTGGAATGACTCTACTTTGACTACAATAGTATAAGTGGAAGCATTCCAGCTTCGATTAGCAACTGCACTTTACTCTCTGACTTGACGGGTAACAGAAACAAATTGAGTGGTCCAATCACTTCCATTATTGGTTCAACAAAATTCATATCATATATTGATTTATCCAACAACTCTCTCAGTGGCCACATCCCTCCCATGCTATTCAATTGTACTTACCTATCTAAGTTGTACCAACACTAACACACTAACAACCTTAGAGGTAGCATTCCCCCTATTATTACCAATACAGAATTGACCTATCTCGACTTATCAAACAACCAGTTAATTGGATCTCACCCACGTAACATAGGTCAATTAAGAAATCTTCACTATCTTCTTTTATCAAATAAATAACAATTTGACTAGATCTCTCCCGCTTAGTATAAGTCACATAGAGGATTTAGAAGTACGAGATCTATATAATAATAACATTTATGCCACTATTCCCAATATTATTAGTTTGGATTCCTTTCTAGTTTTAGATTTATCAAAGAAAAATTTAGAAGGATCAATACCTGTACTTAATGGCAGCTGCAACTATTTAACGTTTTTCTCTGCTCACACTAATAAATTTTCTAGGACATTGCCAATGTTTTTAGCTAATTGTACTAGTATTCAATATCTATATTTAAGGAAAACTAATTTGACAGGGCAACTTCTTGACTACTTGGAATCTTTTTCATTATTGAAAATTTTAATATTTGGTTATAATAATTTTCATGGTGCCATCCTCGAATGGGTAACAAATTTCACTGATTTGTATATATTGGATTTATCCAACAATAAATTCAGTGGAAGAATTCCATTACATTTTGAAAGGCTTCAAGGATTTGTAAATTCTTCAAACTATATTCCCTTTGAAGAAGAAATCACAGTCCGCATGAAAGGATGTGAGTATACTCTGCCATACCTCTCATCTACAAACACAATACTTGATTCATCCAACAATTATCTTGTAGGACAAATACCTGCAAGCATATGAACTTTGAGATACACGCGATTGCTAAATTTATCTAGCAACCACTTGCAAGGTTTAATACCTGTATCTCTTAGTAACATCTCTACTTTGGAGCAGTTAGACTTGAGCAAGAATAATTTGAGTGGACATATTTGGCTATTCTGGATGTTTCATCTAATAGCCTTTATGGGCTAATCCCCAGAGGAACACAATTTTCCACATTCAGTGCAATATCATTTCAAAGGAATAAGTTCTTATATGGGTGTCCTTTAGATTCATGTAATGGAAAGGAAAACCTAGTGAGAGAAGGTAATAATAATAGTAGCAATGCCCATATGAAAATGGGATGGCTCGAGCATATAGATGAAAAGATGTCATTGATGGCACTGGGGATCGGATTTGCGATTGAAATTTTGGGAATAGTCGGTATATTTATCTTTTGTAATAGAGCTAGACACTGGGTGTTGGGTCTACCACCTAACAAACCACAACTCTTCTATGGAATGTATTGATAACCTACATAAAGAACCAAGTAATGGATGTTGGCTCTAGTATGTGGTGAATTAAATTGTCATGTAATCTCCCAATGATATTTTTGGTATACTACCTTCTCACATATAGAATTTTTAGTGTGATCAATGTATGATTGCATTTCCATATTAATCTTAATTTGGTTTAACTCTTAATCATTTTTTATCGTGTTCAATTAATTTCCAATCAAATAACATAAATATTACATTATATAAAATGATATAAGTTGGGGAAAAAATTACAATGATAAATCTATTCACAACCTCATTACCATTTTTATTAATATATATTTTGATATAAAAATTTGCTATATATCTCATATTTAATAATAATAATAATAATAATGAAAACTAAAAATATGAATCTTTAAGAGACATTAATACATATTAATGGTGTAGTATAACTTATAGACTAAATAGTTTTTTTCACAGGAATCCAACAATGCAATTTCAAGCTAAAATGTGATTTTTTGTTTTTTAACATACATTTTTGAATGCATAGACTCACCACCCAGGGACACTTGAATTATATAGATTAAGAAACTTAGGTACTTTAATTATACAAATGAAACTCATGTTTTTTAAAATCTCTGTTAGGTTTTAATTAAAATTAACCATAAAAAATTTCATAGTAGAAAAAGCTCTTTCATCTATAAATTAAACTATACCTATTTTTAATTAGTAAAATTGATATTGAGATTTTTTTTCTAGTTAACATAAGATCAATTCCATTTTTTATTATTAAAATCATTGCATTACTTCTTATATAAATACAATTAAATGAAAATATTAAAAAAACCATAATATTTTAAATGAAATAATTAAAAAAATATGTAAAACATCTTATATTATTTATTTAATGTATATTAACTAATCATAAATAAAAATAATATATCAAAGACCATACGTAAACATGTAAAGGCGATACTTATATTTGTTTACCCAAATTTCATTTTATATTTATCGAGTTATGGTTTATATAACATGTGAAAGATTACGGAAGAAGGTGATATTTTGGCAAATTTGGAAGGGAAGGTTATATTATTATATATTAAAAAAAAAAAATCCAATTTTTCAAAAAAATTTAAGTCAAATGCATGAGATATGTTTTGTAATAAATTTTAATAAAATCAATTCTTTTTTAAGGTTTTTGAATGTTTTTTCAATAATGTTTTTTTATGTATCTAAAAATGATTAAAATATTTAATACATAAATAAAGTGATGTTATTAAAAAAATTATTGGCAACAATGTTGTTTAGTTGGCATTGATGTCAATTTTTATGTGTTTTGACATGGCTTATTGGTGTATCATGATCACAAGTGTGTTGCTATTATTGGTGTATCATGATCATAAGTGTGTTGCACAAGCTTTTTTTTTACCAGTTGTTTCTTTACTGTTGTTTATACCCAGTTGTGAGGCCAGTTGGAAACTCACAAAGAATATAAAAAACTGTGGCCCAGAAACAATGACAACAACCGTAGAAACATATTTGATTGCTTCATCAATTGGTTGACCGGCTGCTGCGGCGGGAAAGAAATAGCTCCATCCGCTATGACAGACTTGTCTTCATCACATGTGTTTGGTGCGATTGCATACTTAGAAACAAATTGATTACAGACTCTGTGTTTGGTGTGATTCCATACTTACGGTGGTGAAACTTTTTCAAAAGATGGATTTGATGAAACAGTAGCAAAGGATTTTTCTTGAAATATGAGGAAAATGTAATGGATTTTGAATCAGAAGTCTGGCGTGCATGTACTCTCTTTGTGAAAGACGATGTGGGGTGAAAATGCATTGAAGTTACAAATGGAACATACCCAAATGCCATCAATAAACTGGAGATCTGATGAAGATCTGATGGTGGGGTTCGATACCGAGTCTACTACTTGTAAAACCTCATTCAAAACTCTGTACAATCTTGTTTCAAAACCCTGTTTAAATGCAACTTTTTCCTTATATTTCCAATCACTTTTCCTTAATTGGGAAAACCCACATCCCTCAAATCCATCAACGTTTATCGATATTCTCCAAAATGTAACTGCTTCCCTACATGTGATAACTAGTCAAGTTGCAACTCCATAGCACATTACTACCATGTAGAACTCATACAGATCTATGATAGGTACAAAACAATCTCATTTGGCTCTTGCCTTTTGAAAAATGAACAAATCCTCTTTAGTCCTGGAACGTGAATGAATTAGCACTTAGCTTTCTAAAAAAGGTTGAAATTTTCCCACCCATGGAACATGAATGAATTAGCACATTTCTTTTTCAAAAATGTTGAAATTTTCCCTCGCCAAAAAACAATAGATACAATTTTATTTGTATTTGAGCAACTAACTACTCTTACTTTTACATATTTTTTTGGTTTATGTTCCAAAACATTTATCACATAGTGGTATTTATCATAATAACAATAATTATCTAATTTTAAGGTTGGGGTTTATATGTAATGATTTTGTTGTTAAAGTTTACTATACAAAATTTGAAATCTCTCAAAGGAAACAAGTGCTTTTAACGTGGTTGTACTAATAACATTTATGTATTCTTGAAAAAAAGTGTTAGTTTCTTAAAAGTCATAGGAGAAATTTGGAAGGGGTAGGGTATGTATCCTTCTCTATGTTAAATAAATTCAAATTGTTGTGTGAATGGGGTTGTAACACCCTTTGTTTTCATCTTGATAAAATGGAGTCCTCTCCTAGTCACTCACATATTTTAAGTTGTCATAAGAAAAATAGGTTATTTTCCTTAAGATGTGAACATTTCATTTTAAGCAGTGTGATAATATAGTTTCAGCAAAGCATTAATAGATTAAACAACCATGCACATTTGGGATGTTAGTGTTATGTTATACTTGAGGCAAGAGTGCACGTCTAGGAAGACTCTAACAAGGGTTGAAGAGGTGGAATAGTTGTGAAGCAAACTTAAGACATTTGGCGAGTAGCATGAAAGCGACTTGGCACTGGTATTAAGTGAACATTCCTTTATCAATGTTGATACCCTCTCCTTGGCACAACCATTTTGCGAGATGAAGAAAAAATGTGAAATACATGGGTGACCCACGAAAGAAGTTGGAAAGGTTTTTGCAACATATATAGATGGTTATTTCGTGTTTCAAAAGGAGGTGTTGGAATTTGGAAGGTGACCATTGGAGTAGATTTGTCATGGAGTTCCAAGCAGGTGCAAGGATCTGATAAGGAGCAAATTATACAAATCCAACAAATAGGCCATATTGGGTTAAGATATTACTATTTTTGGATATCCAAAGTTGAAGGTGCATTTTATGGCAATGTAGTCTAAGCACTTGGGTGCATGCCATATCTTAATGGTATCTTGGACTTTTGGTGTGCGTTAGTGGAGTTAGTGAATTGTGTTTAATGATCACTAGCTAGAATGTGTTCTGTGAAGGAAAAAACCCCACAAGTTAGAGATGACTTAACCATTTGGCATCATAAGGTGTGTTATGCCCTAGTTTGGAGGAGACAACTGGAACCATCTTAGAGTGTGATGGGTTGTGCCATCAACTTAGGTCCAGTTACATGGGTTGAGGTGTAAAGGTACCCTGTGAGTTGAGGAAAATGATTACTATGCTTACCTAATTTAAATTGTTTATGATATAAGATTAATGATTTTTTGTTGGAGAATGGGAGAGGAAAATAATAAAGGTGAGGTGTTGAGGTTTGTTGTAAAGTAATCAAAAGGAAGTGAAATGTCTCTTTTTAGGAAGATTTTTCAAGATGTCTCTTCAAATAGGACTAAATTTTAGTTGTGGCTAGGGATTTGGCCTCAAAAACATTGATTGGGTACTCTAGAAATCCAAGACCTAACATATCTTAGCTAGTCCATTAGATAGAATCATCTTGGGAAAAGGTTGCAAAGGCTAAGGTGAAAATCTCCCCTTTTTAATGTGGGTTTTAAAACTCCCATTTGAGAATGCTAAAATCAAGGTCACAATCTTGAAAGGAGATCCTTTATTTTACCAAAACTCAATGCCAATGCTTAACCCATGGTGGGATACTTTCTATTTGGGTCTGGCCTTGAACAACAAGATCTATCTTTGGGTCAATTTATCAGTTTGTCATTTCATTTCCATGTTGATCAGAAGATCTTAAGGGCTATAGGGGATAAAATGGTTATTTTCAATACCCCTCCCTTGAAACCCTGTAAGAATATGGTGTGCCCCATTTTGTTATCGTAATATTCAACCACGAGCTCTCTTGTGAGGATGTCGTTGAAGGGACATAATTCAAAGGAAGTGGAAACAAACAAAACTTCATGTTGAGTCAAAGGAGTATGTATTATAAGTGTCTATAGAGGTCTTAAAAATGGTAAAAGGGAATGGAGTTTACCTCCTATTGCAATGCCTTCTATTCCACCGTTTGAGGTGCTAGAGGGCATTGAATTTAAGGGCCATATGTGAGAGTTCACAAAGATCTTAAAAATTAGAAGGTAGTTGTGATTTATTGTAGGATTGATTCTTAAATAGTTGATTTTTTAGGTGATATTTCCTAGACTTTGTTGCCATGGAACCCCAGTGGATAGTTCATAGCATTTTGGTCATGTTGTGACATCTACGATATTTGAATGAGATGTGCTTGTAGTCTAAAGTATTAAGAGAAGTGATGCATTGATGTTGGAGTTTCATTTCACCCCATAACTTGTCTATGATATCTGAATTTACCAATACCCTCACCACCTTCATCTCCACTTAGTATTTGAAAGTGAGGTTGACCTCCAAGCATTCCCCCATTTGTTTCCAATTTCTTTGAGGCCTTCTTCGACCAGAATTGTACATTTAATCATAGAAGCTAAACCTAGATAGGGGCCTTATCTAGTCTCTCCCGAGCGATATAAAAAAGAAGAGTCCAATGCTTAAGCATGAAAGGGTTTGAGTCAATACTCCAAACCTTATTCAGACCCATTGAACCTCTTTAGACTTGTTGAAAAATAAAATGAGCCAACATATTACAAGTATCATGTCAAGGAGTGTTAGGGAGTGCCATGAAAACACAAGGGAGAACTAGTTCAAAATTCATGGAAATGAATGAATAAGAGCATGTGATAGATAGTGATAGTGAGTCCCAGGTGTGTTAAGGAGAAAGTGACAAGGTTATATGCTAGGCAGTGCCAAGGCATGTTAGAGTGCTAGGGCATGTTAGGGAGTGTTAGGGTGTGCTAGGGAGAGCCAAAGCATGTTAAGAAATGCAGGGAATGCTAACATGTGCCACATAGGGATTACCAAGGGATTGTTAGACATGCCAAGTGTTATGGAATGTCAAGATGTAAACTATGTTTCTTAGTTGTTTTATGGCCATGGTTGGATGTGAGCCTTGACTTGGTAACTTGTTAAGTGGGATGAGTTGAGATTGGAAATGAGTAGCCTAAGATGAGTTATAGGTATTTCTTAGGTGAACAAGGCATAGTTTATTTATGGTAATCGTAATGTGGTCAAGTTTTTGTAGTTGAGGTAAGACTTGGTTGGGTTCCCAAGTCCCAAAAAAAGTAAGGGTATTTGTGTGGGCATTATAGATAATGAGTGTCAGGGCATACCAAGGAATGAAAAGGTGTGCTAACACATGCCAGATAGTGTTAATGCATGTTAAGGAGTGATAGGAAGTGTTAGGGCATCACAAGGGATAAATATGTCACAATTGATGGAAAGAAACAAATAAGAGTGTGTGCCAATGAGTGTCAGTGAATTCTAAGTGTCCCAAGGATGAAGTATGTTAGGAGAATTTCATAATAGAATTTACAGGAGGCAAGACTGTGGTTTCCATAAGGGGATGGAAAAAGCAGTTTCAAACAAAGGGAGACTTTGGGTTGGGCACAACACTGTTTTGCCAATGACTTGGTTGGGTTCCCAAGCCGCAAGAAAAGTAAGGCTATCAATGAGGGCATGACAACTATGAAGTGCCAAGGTGTTCCAGGGAATGTTAGGAAGTACAAACACATGCTAAGCAGCTCCATGGCATGCTAGGCATGCCAATAAAAGCCAAGTGCTAAGGCATGCTAACATGTTTCAGGCGTCAAGGTGTGGCACCAAGGAATGCTAAAGTGCTAGGGTGACATGCTAAGACGTTTCAGGTGCTAGGGTATGCCAATGCGTGCTAGGGAGTGTTATGGAAACACAAGGAAGCACTAGGTCAAAATTCATGGAAATGAACAAATAAGAGTGTGTGACACGGAATATCAACGAGTTCTAGGTGTGTTAAGGAGGGAGTGACAAGGTTATATGCTAGTTAATGCCAAGGCATGATAATCTGCCAAGGCATGTCAGGAAGTGCTAGGATGTTCTAGGGAGTGTCAAAGCATGCCAAGTTTTGTAGGGGATACTAACACATGCAACATAGTGCTAAGGCATTCTAAGACATGTTAGGTGCTATGGAATGTCAAGATGTAAATTGTGTTACTTAGTTGTTTTATTGCCATGGTTGGATGTGATGAGCCTTGCCTTGGTAACTTGTTAAGTGGGATGAGTTTAAATTGGACATGAGTAGCCTAAGATGAGTTACTGGTAGTTCTCAGGTGAACAAGGCATATGATGAATTTCCATGACACATGAGAATATGGGTTTGATCTTAAAATATTTAATGCAAATAAACTCAAGTGCCACAACACATCTACTTTACACAATGAAATCTACACACGTCAGGGAATCAACTAGTGCAATGACAATCTTTAACTTTTTCAAACCCTTCTTTGTTATATTAAAAACTATAATAGAAAAGGCTAGAGCTCTCATACCAGGGAACACAACCCTTTATAATCACACTTATGCAAGGAATACAACTAGGGCTTGGTGGTCGTTCTTTGACAACCAATCTACCTTAAACAAGACAACACTTGACCTAATTGTTGATGGTGGCCATACACAAACCTTTCAGTCCATGTGTCTTGAACACATCTGGCAGATCCTCTTGCCTCCCATTCTGTAGCTCCTCAATCTGCCTCTATCAATGAACTTAACTCCTTTAGGTTACTGAACTCGACTCATCAAAATTTCCCCTCTAGCTACCTCCTTTTTCCTTCAAGCTCTGCAACACTTGGGGTCTTCGATCAGTTGTTCATAACTCTGTTTGTGAAGAACTCTTTGTTCTGCCCATTTTTGCCATATTTTTGCTCCAATATGACAAGTCTAGGGCTATGGAGTTACCCTTCTTCCACTACTCAAATCCTCTTACAACATAAAGTGAACCTAGGGCTAGTTGGCTAACTATTTGACTACTAACTTTAGTCCTTAATATGCCACATCCTTTAGGCCCAAATAAAACTACCTTCTAACAGTCCTTGTGTCCTTCACAACACATGACTTAGGGATCTTCTCTGACAATCACCTAAAAACCCTCCAACTGTACTAGAATTGCCATCAATTTACCCAATCACAATCAATTCTTTTACCATTCTAGGGCCCACAACACTGCCCTCATCTAGGGATCTTCAAATTTGCCACATAATAGTGATTTGATTCCTCTCAAAATCACTATTCTTGTGTACAAATTTATTTATTGTCCAAACTATGAACAAATGTAAACTAATCCTCTTATCATCCTTCTAACAATTTGTAGATGACTGATCTAGGGTCATAAATCATCCACTAATAGTTCATTGACTAATTGTTTATAGGCTGCTTCAGATATCTATCCAAAACTCTATGGACAATCCACCAAAATCAACTCCTCTTCATGTCAATCCACTCCTCATATGGTAAATTTCTTCTATTCAATATTCTACTCAGGTTCCACCCTCATTTGGATCTACTATCTCCACACATAATTATGCAAACCATATTCCAGATATGTGGTCTATATTGCAGAGATAAACCTCGCTCTAAGGGTCATGACCCCTCTTCTTCTACATAGATTTGTCGAAGTATTAAGGGCATACCTTATGGACTAAACATGCTAGGAAACTTCCCTTACTAGGGCATTATACTTATATTCTAATTGCTTTAGAACAAAGCCTATCCACCCATAGAAAAAACAATAACTCTTGCCTCCATAAGAGACTCAACCTAGCTCGTATGGATCCATATATTCTGGGAATTTAGTTTACTGAAACTTGACCTAAAATTCAGATCTCTACAACCCTCAAACTATGGTTACCTTAGCCAATATTACACCTGCAGCTACTTCTGTTCTAGCCCTAAATTCTAGTGAAGGCCCTATGTTGCTTAGTTGTTTTATATCCTTATCTTGGTAAGTTCTTAAGTGGGACAAGTTGAGCTTGTACATGAGTGGCCTAAGATGAGTTATATGTAGTTCTTAGGTGAACAAGGCACAATCTACTTGTAATAGGTGCAATTGGTCAAGTTATTTCGATTGAACCAGACCAATGTCACATGAACTTCAGTAGCTAAGGACTTGATTAGGTTCCCAAGTCATGAAAAAATGTAAGGTTAGTTGTGAGGGTGTGAGTTCCAAGGCGTGCTAGGGAATGCTAACATGTTCCCATTAGTGCGAAGGCATGTCAAATATGTTAAGATGTGCCAAGTGCTAAGGCATGCCAAGAAAGGAAAGGATGTCATAATACGTGCCAGGGATTGTCAAGGCAACAAAAAGGAGAAACACGTTAAAATATAGGTAAATGAACACATAATAGGATTAATAAGTCATCAATTTACCTTTTCCAAGAGGGTTAGGCTAGGCACACTAAGAATAGGTGCCAAGTGCCAAGTGTTAGTGCATTCTAAACTCCAAATATTCCTATGTTACTTCTTATCCACTTTCCAATAGTTGATATCAAATAACTTTAATATTAAACCATGCCAAAGCATACCAAGGCATCTCAACAAATGCTAGTGTTGGCTTGGTGGCGCCTAACCCAAGTTCATCATTAGTTAGCCAAACAAATCCCTACACTACTGGCCCTTTCGACATTAGCCCGCGAAGCGCGGACCGAAGTTTCACCCGAAGCAGTATGGGGGGATGCTGGAACCAAGTTTCTGCACCTTGAGATGGTCGTGATATCTGTTTATTCCTCTTATTCCTGATTTCGCACAGGTCATTAAGTTCTAGGGCTATGTCTATCTAGCCCTTTATTCCACCCTTCAGTACCTCTGCGAAGGGGTACGATTGGCCTTCGCACAGCCCTAACCTGTGGTTCAGGTACTTTAGCATTGCTAGGGCAGCGTGTCGTGTAGATTCCCAAACTAGCTTAAGTATCTTACTTATCTTATTAAATAATCACAATTAGCACTATTTAAACAGATATCCTTACTTGCGTTCAATTATAACACGTAATTACATACATTCGTGTATCATATAAGCATTATAAATGAATTCATACACAATATGACAAATGCATTAATAGGAAACAAAGACATAAAATTTGTAAAATTCTTCTCTTTATTGATATCTTCATACGATTACAGACTCTATCCGCCCTGCTCACATAGTTGCAGGGGTCTGTGCACTTAGTTACAAACTTCTACCCTAGGCCTCTGCGCACTCAGCTGCAGAGCCTCTACCTATGCTGAGACCTGAAACTTAGACCTCTCTCCTTATCTCTCAAGACTTCATCTACAACTTATGACTTCTAACTACTTAGAGCTTACTTAATTAGATCTTTTTATACAATCCCATGGTCCGTGGACCATGGGTAGATCTTTTACAGCTGACTTTACTTTACAAAATAAGGGTGGACAACCCTTTATAAGTCATGACACCTTCCCGCTCTGTGACCACAAAATGTGGAGTCTGTACAACTTTATTACAAACTTCAACCCAAACATGGGATTTTAGCCCCAAAACTATCCTTGGGGGATCCCATTCCCAATAGGCCCCCAATACAAACATTGTGACTCGCCCTCGAGTCACTCGGCAGGTGCAGATATCTTAGTGCAAAGACCTCCTAGCTCGACCCATATGACCGCAACGTCAGCAGTGCACTGTGCAGCCGCGTGCTTTGCGTCTTCAACCATATACTCGGTCACTGCTCCTAAACTATCATCCTGAAGCATTTACTGAGTTTCTTGCGAAGTTTGCAAGCTTTCCTTCAATAGAGGCTGTCACCATGTAAGCCTCATCTAGCCAGGGCTTTAGTCATGCCTTCAACACTACTTCCTTGTGTAGCGCTGCATCCACCTGTTCCTTCACCTGTTTGGCCTCCTTCAGCTTTACCAATCTCTGTGTGAGTGCGACGGTTCACGCTCTGCCTTTGACTTCATCATAGCGCTACTGCATCTCACGCACTTCTGTCTCCAGTCGTTGTACATTAGGGTCCTCCTGTAAGTTTGTCAGGACCTTGAACAAGTGCTCAAATAGTTACGTGCAGTTTGCTACTACACTGTCAACCGCCATCACTGCTTCTGTGACAGCGGTCGTCCGCTACTCCTTTACTTCTGGCGGAGTCAAAGGCTGGGCCTTCAACTGTAACTATTTTATCTGCAAGTTCAACTCCAACTAAACCCTCGCCATTTTTGTACGAGCGTCGTGCACCTCGACTGGATCTTCCTCATGAATGGACAACTCTGGGACCATTCGGCATGCCTCCTTCACGACTTGCATTATACGCTTGTTGTGGTTAGTCACCTCAGTCACAACAGCGATGGGAGAGTCTCGTTGTAGTGCCATCTGCTCATTGTTAATCTACTGCTCACTAATCACCTGGAGGGCACGGTGCTCACAGGCCCTTAGCTCTGCAATCACTCCATCCTATAAGAGGTGGAGCACTGCCAGGTTCAACCCTACTCCCTTGAGGGCGCTGACAGTCGGCTTGACAACTTCATTCTCCATGGTCAATGCTCCATCAGGCAACACTATCACGCTGGAGGCCTTTGTGCATAACATCTCGGAAACATCTGAAGTGTCGATAGCAAGGCTGGCAGACACTGTGCTAGCCTGTAATGTGTGGGTTTGTAGCTCCTGTAAACCTATCTGGATAGCCCCCAAGATTATTTACTGCTACTGCTCAAACTATTGCAGGGTCTCCATGGTGACATCCCGCACTGTGTCACCGATGTCATGCAAATCACCCTCTGTGAGGGTGGTTCGATCCAGTGATGTCTTAGTAGCCTTTGATTTCTTCCTGGACCCTCCTTTCTCCTACTCCCTTGGATGCTTGATGCGGGTGGACATCGCTTATGGGTCCATGTCGTGTTGTTCTGTCTGCTCATCCATTTCCTCTTATGTCTCAGGTGAAGGTGACCTTGCGCCTTTGTGAGAGCCTTGCTTTGTTCCATCTGTTTTCTTCTCTGTCTGTTGAGAAGCATCGCGATCCACCTAGGCCTTGTCAACGGCCTCCTAGTTTCTCTTTTCAGCTAGCTACATCATCTTTAGCTTGGCCTCCTCCTTCTTTCTCTGCGTGGTGGACTTGCTCCCTCCCACCGCCAAGTCTACTGTAGTGTGCCACTCTACCAGCCATCGATCAAGTACTACATCAATGGCGTCATTTGTTGTAGGGTAAGGCAAGTCATACCATTGATGCACAACATCCTTCCACGCCCAGATGGCCACATGGTGAAAATCTACTTTGAACTCTAGATAGCCTTGTAGGTTGGCAAACACTATAGGCAACAACCGTGGTTTGCGATTGATGGCCATGCAGATGTTCATCTCCATCAAGATCCAGAAGATTTGGTTGTCCTTGATTTGTTGCGCATCCTTGGTCGCCCACAGCGATGCATACTTCGTTGCTTCTAGTAGGTCTGGCACGAACAAAGGGAATTAGTTGTCCTCTGGCAGCTCCCATGCTACTAGCACAATCGACAGCAAGAGCCATGCATAGTGGAACGTCTTGCTGAGCTCCTGTGCTTCACGACAATTGACAAGGAACTCACCATGGAGATGGTCTGCCCAATTGAAATGAACTCCTTCAGCGCACTAGGTTGCTAGCACTACGATAGGTGTCGATACCTCATCAGCACAACACTTCCTCATCGCCTTCCCATCTAGAATCTGTGTAGCCACCTTTATAGCAGGGTGACAGATGTTGGATATGGAATATCCACGCAGCTTCTTTACCAACTTAAACTTCTCTTTCATGGCCTCCATGAGGGCCTACTCACCACCTTTTCTGCCAAATATCATGGCCATATTTTCTCCTTTGTAAGGCAATTGCGTGATCCACTAGATCAATCTGTAAGTGATGGATATTGTCTCCTCCAACCAAAGACACCCTTCATGCACCAAGAATAGTAGCTACTTGATGACCAGTATGGTAACCGGGGTGCGATTATAGTGTGGCACTCATAGCAGGTTGAGAAAACCTGCCTTGTCTACTCTCTGAGCCACCTTCGCGGCCCTAATGCGGTCATTTTGGTGGTTGTATCGATGATGCGGCACATTAGTTGCTTGGTCGCCAGGTGTGGGAACTTCTCATGGTCAGCCATGTCCAAGTCTTCAAGCTTTAATAGAGGAACCTACCCCAAGCACAACCCTTCAAAAATAATTTCATCTGGCAGCAGATGGGTTTGCAAGGGGACCTTGCTCTCGTCGATATCTTTCGGGACCTTGGTCTTTCCTTTACACGGAGGGATGTACATAGGCAACCGAGTGATAGGGTCAACACCATGGGCTTCAACTTCCTCCACATCTACTCCCACATCCTCATCATCCATCGGAATGTCTTCAATTTATTTCTCCTTCGGCTCTAGATTGATGGCTTTGCCCTTCTCCTATGCGGTGGGCTTTAGTGGGTTTCTTCTCAACAATGTACGATTAGCAAATGGTATTTGGAGATCACTTGGGAAAAATACATTTTTGATATGGGCGACTTTCCATTTCCGTGTTAAAAGACTATCTTCTTGTTCACACTCTTTTTTGTAATTTTGGTATATATGTCTATAATCTATTTCCTGCTGCACATTGAGAGAATGTGGCATACGGTCATTGACTATATATGTTTTGATGATATAGCTTCTTTAGACGTATAAGATATGTTGAAAATGTCTCTTAACTATATTGATATTTTTTTTTATCTTGGGCTTCGGGTGGTGATCAGAACACACCATATCCTCTTTATCAAGTGATTTGGGATGATCATAATCAATCTGTAGAAGGTTGACTTTACTGTCATATAGTTTATCTATTTAATATACCATCATGCTTTTTTCTTACTAAAAAAAATCAATTAGTAAGGTAAAATATTGTAAAATTTGTATTTTGGTGAAACAATTTTGTGAGATATTCACATACAAAACCCCTCTTTTTGTTGCTCAGTTATATCTTCCTCAAAAAAATCATATATTTCTATTGGAAAGAAAAAAAAACACTTAAAATTTTTTAATAAAATAATTTTATAATATCAGATATATTTGTTGCAAATCATATACAATACAAATACTCTTTAGTTATTAAAAATAAAAATACATACCAAAACTTTAAAAGATTTCAAACCCCAAAATTTCAAGACAAACATTTTATCTAATAACAAAGAAAATAATACAATTAAAATATTAAGAATATCCCCAGATTTTACTTCTTTCACTTCTTTTGCCATAAAAATAGGGATTGAATTTCTACTAACTAAACAAAATTTCAATAATATCCGCATTTTCCTTAATTAAAAAATAAAAATTACATACTAAAACTTTGAAAAAGATATAAAACCCCAAAATATGAGGACGTTTTATGCGGGAACAAATTGAGTTTGATAAAAAGCATAGTTAATATTGATTTATCCAACAACTCTCTCAGTGGTGACATCCCTCCCACCCTATTCAATTGTACTCCCCTATTTTGGTTGTGCCTAGCCACTAACAACCTTAGAGGTAGCATTAGCATTCCCCCCCAGTATTACCAATATGGAATTGAACTCTCTCGACTTATCAAACAACCAGTTAATTGGATCTCTCCCTCGTAACATAGGTCAATTAAGCAATCTTGAATCTCTTGATTTATCAAATAAAAATTTGACTGGATCTCCCCCGCATAGCATAGGTCAATTAAGCGGTCTTCAAGTTCTTCATTTATCAAATAACAATTTGACTGGATCTCTCCCGCTTAGTATAAGTCACCTAAAGGATTTAACTGTACTAAATTTATATAATAATAATATTCTTGGCACTATACCCAATATTATTAGTTTGTATTGCCTTTAACTTTTAGACTTATCAATTAACAATTTAGAAGGATCAATCCCTGAATTTAATTTTGATAGTTTCTCCGCGTTAAGTTTTTTCTCTGTTCACACTAATAAACTTTCTGGGACTTTGCCAATGTCTTTGGCTAATTGTACTGAAATTCAGTATTTAGATTTAAGAAAAAACAATTTTACAGGGCAACTTCCTCACTATTTGAAATATTTTTCAAGGTTGTCAATTTTAAACTTTGGCTATAATAATTTTCATGGTGGCATCCCTGAATGGGTAACAAATTTCACCTATTTGTATGTATTGGATTTTATCCAATAATAAATTTAGTGGAAGAATGCCATTACATTTTGAAAGGCTTCACGGATTTGTAAATTCTTCACACAATAGTTACTTTGAAAAAACAGAAATTACAGTTCACATGAAAGGATGTGAGTATACTTTTCCATACCTCTCACCAATAAACACAATACTTGATATGTCCAACAATAATCTTGTAGGACAAATACCTGCAAGCATAGGAACTTTGAGAGACATGCGATTGCTAAATTTATCTGGCAACCAGTTGGAAGGGCTAATACCTACATCTCTTAGCAACATATCTACTTTGGAGCAGTTAGACTTGAGCAAGAACAATTTGAGTGGACATATTCCTGAAGAGCTCTCTAAGCTATACAGTCTGGCTGTTCTGGATGTTTCATCTAATAGCCTTTGTGGGCCAATCCCCAAAGGAACTCAATTTTCCACATTCAGTGCAACATCATTTCAAAGGAATAAGTGCTTATATGGGTGTCCTTTAGATTCATGTAGTGAAAAGGAAAACCCAGTGGGAGAAGGTGACAATAATAGTAGCAGTGCCCATATGAAAATGGGATGGCTTGAGCATCTAGATGAAAAGATGTCATTAATGGCATTGGGGATCGGTTTTGGGATTGGAATTTGGGGAGTAGTTGGTGTATTTATCTTTTGCAACAGAGCTAGACACTGGGTGTTGGGTCTACCACCTAACAAACCACAACTCTTCTATGGAATGTATCGATTCCCTACATAAAGAACCAAGTAATGGATGTTGGCTCTAGTATGTGGTGAATTAAATTGTCATGTAATCTCTCAATGATATTTTTGGTATACTATCTTATCACATATATAATTTTTAGTGTGATCAATGTCTTATTGCATTTCCATATTAATCTCAATGTTATTTATAACTTTTAATCGTTTTTTATGGCATTCGATTAATTTCCAATCAAATAACAAAAATATTACATTCTCTCATGGTTCTTCGCATCTCATTTTACAAACAAGCCAGACCTAACTTTTTTATGCTTATATCCTTTTCACAATGTTTTAGTATGCCATATGGAAAAACTGGTTTTTTGAACATTCCAAGTTATTAATAAAAATGGTAAACTTTCTCCGCACTACTAGAATATGAAATCTTGCAATAATTTAAATATATTTAAGAAGCTTAAACGCAGTGGAATCTTCATTGTAATGACCCAGTTTGAAATCGGAAAGGAATGTGATTGCTTAACCATGGTTATGTAACCATATGTCTTGCATATTACATTTGCAACAGGCCTACCTGGAAAGAGATATCCTATGATATACTCATTTAATATCTTCATCCCCGGCGTCTGTCACAAGAATATAAATAAATTCATCAACTCCATTATAGACACTGATTGTATTTACAAAACCGATTAAAGAGAAGCTAAGTGTTGTACAGATTGCCGAGGTCCCATCTTTATTCAAATTAATCATTTTAATGATGGGATTGCATTTTCATTTTTATTATTAAAGTTTCGTTGAAAACATATAAAGGCAATAGTTTAAACATGTTCGATTTATTTAATTATTTATTTTTATCACATAGAACTTTAACAAAAACTTTGCGTGATTTGTTTATTAAATCTTTGAATTTGATTTAAGAAAATTTAAAATATTCTATTTCAATAAGTGAGAACTTCTTTGTAGCCAGTA
>APFE031728477.1:77227-109579 GCA_000404065.3 Pinus taeda | reverse complement strand
GTGCCCTTCCTTTCCGCATTTCCAGCACACCACCTTTATAGGTTTTCCTGGAGATTTATATCTCCCTCTAGATTTAGATCTCCCACTCGATGACTTATTTTTGTTTATGTTCTGGGATCGTCCACATACAGACAAGGCATCACTATTCTGGCTCTCCATATTTTTCCGTCTCATCTCCTCCATCAGCAAGGCTGAGACTATTTTATCAAACTGCAAAGCAGTTGCATTGCTACCTATTGCAATAACCAGACTATCCCACGAATCTGGTAGAGAACACAACAAACTGATGCACTTATCTTCATCTGAAATTTTAATATCAACAGATGATAACTGAGTTACCACAGTATTAAACACATTCAGATGCTCTGTCACCAAGTCTCCATCTTTCATCCTCAGGTTATACAGTTTTTTCCGCAGGAACAGTTTATTCACCAAAGACTTAGATTGGTACAAAGTCCCTAACTTGTCCCACAAAGCCTTCACCGTAGCTTCCCCCGATACATTCAGCAATACTGAATCTGAGACACACAATCGTATTGTGCTCTTTGCCTTCCGATCCAACTTCTTCCATTCTTCATCGGTCACTTCTGTTGGTTTAGTACCCGGATCTACCGCGATCCACTAATCTTTATCCACCAACAGATCCTCCATCTTGAGTTTACACAACTCAAAACACTGACCATTGAACTTCTCAATCTCTATCTTTCTGCTTCTCGACATCTTCTTTCACCACCAGAATCGATCTTGCAGATCCCCCACTGAACAGTGTCTACCACAGGCCTGAGTGAAACCCCTCAGCAACAAAGGCGTCCCCTTGAAGCCAAAACAACTCTGATACCAAATGTAGGTTTTAACCCATACAGAAATTACCTGCATAGGATCTAATCACGGGAAAAATAAAAATGCGGGCATGACACATAAAACAATATACACAGAGTTCCCCACTAGATCCCAAAACCGAGACTACAACCTTGACTTTTATTATGTTCCTTTCAATGTTACAATACATATTTATACATGTCGAAGCATCCAATACCATGGACCGAAAACCATCGCGTCCAAAACCATTGACCGAAAACCATCGCGTCCAAAAAACAGGTGCAAAAATCATGCACAAAACCATAGGTGGGTCTGCCCAACCTAACATAGGGTCCAAAACCAAAATTTTCTGGGGCGCTGCCCCAGACCCCCTAAAGTGGGGTTACGAGTACCCCTCAAACCCCCTATTAACTATGTGGAAAGAATATAACACAACCCAACATCCTCCCATGTGGAATATTCAGCAGATAAGTTCTTCCACTTGATGAGAAACTCTGAAATTGATCAATTTTGTAGCTGTCGGGTTCTTGTTTCTGTGGCTACTCCAGGTTCCAATATGATTTTTCCTTCCTCTTCAATTTCTAGAAATATTGTTTGAATTGGGATCTTTTGCAATTTTTGAATAAGTGGCTATACTTCTTTGTCCTTCTTCCATCCATCCCTTCTTTCGTTTATCCAATCTGGCTGGATAATAGAAATAACACAAAATAATGCTTCCACATCCTCATCCTTGAAGAGTCTTCCCATTCGGTAAGGTTGCCATTTTTTAAGTGCATGTAGTATTGCCAACATTTCCTTCTCATAAATAGCTTGCTTGAGATGTAGCAGTTAAAATACCCAATCACCTACATCAAAACATTTTTCACTACGATTTTGATCTACCTGTTGTTTCGTTTGATTTTGCACCAAAGTGGCGTTATCCTAAAAAAGTTGGAGAACTTGTTGTTGATGCTTGATGTGATCTTTCACTACTTGAACCTTTTTCTTCTTGATATGTCCTTCTATCTCTAGAGTTTGAGGAGTGGTAATTTCTTCCAATCCTTTAGAAGATATGGTCAGATTCATTTCTTGATGCTCAATGTGATCTTTCACTTCTTGAACATTTTTATTCTTGATATGTCCTTCTATCTTGATAGTTTGAGGAGTGGTAATTTTGACCAATGAATTACAAGATATGGTTGGATTCATTTCTTCTTTCTCGATGTTATCTTTCACTTCTTGCACCCTTTTCTTCTTGATATGTCCTTCTATCTTGAGAGTTTGAGGAGTGGTAATTCTTGCCAATGCTTTACAAGATATGGTATGATTCATTTCTTCTTTCTCTGGGGTGGGGTCCTGGTGTATATCCTCTTGTTTTGATGGTTCTTGATCCTTTTCTTCCTCCTCTTCATATTCTATGTAAAATAATTTCTTCTCAGCACACTTATGACCTTTAGTGCATTTGCTATCACAATTGTAACAAAGACCTTTTTCTCTTTTTTCTTCCAATTGTTGTGGTGTAACCCTTGTAGGTTGTGGAAGGCTAGGAGAAACAACACTTCCATATTTATATTTGTGAGGGGTATGCTTCCGGGTTTCCATAATTTTTCTCTTCACTATGTGACAAAGCCCTTTTACTCTTTCCAATTGTTGTGGTGTTGCTTTAAAGAAGGTGTTGCTCTTTGTATCCTCGTAGTGTGCTATCATTTCCTCTGTGAAAATTGACCACGTAACAAGTTGTTTACTAGAACAAAGCCCTTCATACCATACAAGTTGATCTAGTTCTAAATATGAAGATGCATTACATACCTTTTGTAACAGTGGTACACCATGTAGATCAAAATATTGCTCCATCTGAAGTATCCAATTTACTGGATCCTTGCCATCAAACTTCCTCATCTTGCTTTTTATTGATTTTAGGAGCTCGATCTTGAAATGACTGTAACTTTGTACTTTCGGATCTTTAAGTTCTGAAATTGCAACTTGTAGTAGCCCTCTACGTCATCTTTCCAATGCCACCAATAGGATCCAAATTGGATTCTCCAAGAAAGAGTTATGTGAAATCTCCCACAATGACCTGATTATAGACTAGTTCAGTAGAGCAAACTTGTACGACGTTCCACGAGTCACTGTTTCGACCTTTAGATCTCAAAACTATGTATAATAAACTACAGTCCGTCCTCTTTTTATACCTTCTTTCAAAATTTCAATCTGATGCTCACACAGAAAGTTATGATGATTTTCCCCAGGCCACCTGCATGGAATGTAATTTAGGAGTCTGCAAAAAGACCAGCTTCCTCAGATCATATGTCCGCAAATATAGCGCTAAAATCTCTAAAATTCGGACCCGAGATTTAGCACGATTTCTTCTCAAATGGGTTTTGTTTTTAGCATCTGAAATGTCGCAGAAAACAAGTTATATCAAAAATTCCATGATGACCTATTTGGAGCAACAAAACCCTAGAATCCAAAGCTCTGATACCAAATGTTATGAAACCAGCTCAAGAAAAAGATAGAAAAGATAGATCAACGCCTTATAATTCAACCTCTTTGAGGGGGAAACCTCCTTTACATTACATAAATGAACAATTCTTGGATGATACAAATGAAAAGACCTCCTTTCTATATATAGGAGTCTAAGGGGGAATAACATAATCAGAGCCGACATAACAATAATAATGTAAGGGCACAATTATAACAATAGTGGGCTTCTATGGGGCACAATAGTAACAATATGGGCACTACATGGGTACATCAATATAACAAGTGGGTTGTACTAATAACAATAAGGGGTTACACTAGTAGTATAGGGGCCTAACACTCAGGATCGATTATTTTTAGGGAAAGGGATTGTGGTTAACCCCCAATTTCTCTTTTCATCACATTGGTACAAAGTGTGAAGAAATGGAAGCATTATTTGATGGGAAAAGAAACCATTATTCACACCGATCATCAACCTTTCTAATATCTATAATCTCAAACCAAATTGCAGAAGTCAAGGCACTTTCATTGGATGGGATTTTTATAGCAATTCCACTTGGTAATCATGTACAAGAAAGGCATTTATAGTAAAGTTGTTGATATGATTTCTAGACCAGTTGTAAATGTAGCCATTTTACTCAAGAATAATTATGTTTTGCCTGAAAGTTATGTTGAACGATACGCACAGGATGATGACTTTCAAGAGGTGTATTTAAAATTGAGTCAAGGCCACCAAGTTGAGGAATTAGACTACCATGTACATGAAATCTGTTATATCATTTGGGAAAAAAATTTGTTCAATAGGGAGAGAGAGTAAATGTCACAAGGGAAGCACACACTTCTCTTATTGTTGGACATTTCAGTGTAAGTAAAACAATGGAAAATATTCAAAGGTATTTTTACTGGCCTTGTATGCTTGAATGTGTGTCACGTTTTATCAGAGGTTTTTCATTGTGTGCAATCAGTAAGCCTAGTAATAGGAAACTAGGATTGTACACACCACTTCCATTGCCTTCACAACCATGGGAAAGCATTTCTATGCATTTTGTAGGAGGTCTTCCTTTATCAAGGAAAGTTCATGATTATTTGTATGTAGTTGCGGATAGGTTCAACAAGATGTGCATGTTAATGCCTTGTAAAAATAAAATTACAGTTGAACAAACAACTCAACTTTTCTTTCAAAATGTATGGGCTCATTTTGGATTGCCTACTTCTATTGTAAGTGATCGTGATTCTTATTTGTTGGGAATTTTTGGTCAATTTTATGGAACTTGATGGACACCAAGTTGAATAAAATTACATCCTTTCATTCGCAAACAAATGGTCAAACTGAAGTAGTTAACAGGAAAGTCATTCATTTGCTAAGAGGATATTGCAACAAACATACTAAGTTGTCAGATGAAAAGTTGCATTATATTCAACATGCTTACAACTGAGCAAAAAAATCTTCTACTCTAACTTTTCCTTTTGAGGCATGTCTTGGTTATTTGCCTAAACTGCCTTTGGATTTCATCTTTGAGAAAGATGTAGTTGTAGATGGACATAGTGACATAGATAGAGAAAATAAATTCATTAAGCAAATTCAGTTGATTCACCAAACAATTCAAGAACAACTAGAAAAGAGTCAAGGAAAGTATAAGGCAAGGCATTATAAGCATTGTATGGATCATCAGTTTCAAGTAGGTGATGAATTTTGACTTTACATTAGAAAGGAAAGGCTTCAAGGTGAAGGTTAAAAACTAAAACCAATTCGTTATGGTCCATTTAAAATTCTGGGAAAGATTGGTAATAATGATTTCAAGCTTGATTTGCCTTCATATATGCAAATATATTCTGTTGTTAATGTTAAAAATTTGAGATTGTATCAACCTCCTTTGATTCAAGATTAAGGAGAGAATATTCAAATTCCATCTATTGAAGACATTTCTCCAGAATTCCTTGATGTGCTTCAACAAGGCACTATACTTGACAGAAGGACAAGGACAACAAAAAGGGGAAGTATTGATTATCTTTGGGTGGGTCTCAAAGATACAAATCCATCAAAGGCCAAATATATTGAAGTGGGGAAGGCAAAGGAACAATACCCTCATCTATTCAATAACTGAAAGTGATCCTTTTGGGGTCCAAAAGGCTTCCAGTGGGGAGGTGATCAGGTGCTCAAAATTATGCTAAAAAATAAAAGTTCCTGAATCTTGTCAAACTCAAATTCAAATTGAAGGCTCATCATTTTGAATCCAACGATGTGAACGACACTCAAATCCGAGTTTGTATGAAGAAGTTAGAGCAAGTCAAAGTTCAAATTTGACTTGCCTACATGGCAGGATTGTGATGATGTGGCAAGGTCTTCAGCCAATAAGGAGGCGCCAAGCGGCAGCCCGCTATTCGCCGTCACAAATCACATATCGCAGCGGTAGGTGGAAAATGTGTCTCAAATCAACCCCCAGTAGGTTGGGTTGTGATGCGATCAAATTGCAATCGCAATCAGTGAAAGGGATCGACGAACAAGTATCAGCTCCGGCCCCGGCACCGACACAGTTTTAGTTCTAGATGCGATACATTATTGTGTTACAGTTTTATGTTCCAACGAGTATGTGATATCGCATCGCAAATGTTTCGTTGTGTTAAAGAGCCCATAGCCAATTACCGAATGTGATGAGTGATAAGGCCCCGAACACGATGGTTATTTAAGCCACAGTTTAATATTCTGTAAGGTCCACCTATATCGCATCACAATGTTCCACTGCTAAAACAAGACCTTCTGCCTGCTTGAACTCACTGATTGCAATTTGCAATATGGACGACAGGATATGACCTGTGGTGCAGATAAATTCTTGCCTCGTTAGCATATTTTGGGGCTTATTTGTAGTTTTTTGCTGGATTTTGAGCATTTTGTGGAAAGAATAGTGGGATAAATGGGAGAAGTCATAACTCCTTTAGTTATCCAAATTTGATACAAAAATAGTCACTCCTGGTAGTTTTGAGTATTCTGAACTCATTGAGACAGGTTTCAGAGGCATATGAGCATTGTAAACACACTTTTGATGTAATTTGAGCATAATAGAGAGGCCCAAGCCATTGAAGCTAGACCAAGGAGACGTAGCCCAGGAGGGGTGAACTCCTTTATCATGTGCTTTTTTGTACTATATTTTGATGTTCTTTGTTGTTATATTTCTTTTGTTCAGCATATGTTTTTATGTTAAACTGTTTATAACATTTGTATAAGAAACTCTCATGGGAATCTGTTAATTATGAAAAAGTTTTGGATCCTTAAGCACTTGAGAAAGAAAATGATAAGCATATTGGGTTTATTTTTGAATGGGGAATTATCACAACATTACTAATCTACTCCAATTTAGATCACTTTAGTATCCCATATAGTTTCCTACCCAAAATAATAATAATACCAAAAGTCCTAGACTCATATACAACATGAAACTTCCATAAATATGGTTGGCCTAATAAAACATCACAAACTTCAAGAGGAGAAACATCACATAGTACCTCATATATGATGGGTTTGATGTTTTATTTAAAGTAGCACTATTGGATGACATGGAGATCTCGTCCTTGGTGGAGACATCCAATGGCATATGGTTGTGGGTGTGGTGTGGCTAGTAGGCCCAACTACTTAACAACCACTGCTGCTATGAGGTTCTTTTGGCTCTTGCTGGAGCTCAAATCGTCCCAAAGACCAGAGTGATCGAAGGATGCATTCAGTGAGGACTACGAAGCCCTTCTGCTCTAGGTGTTTTAGGTTGACCACCTACACACCACATGGGGTATCCCTGACTATACTTATGTTATTTTGAAAAAAGTGAATATAATAAGGTCAAATAATAATAAATCAAGGCATTGTAGTAATATTGCAGCATTAGCAAAAGAAATATTAATAAGTAACAATCAATGAATGATACAACTCATGCATCCATGATAAACCTGAAACATTTGAAATAAAATCAAATCAAATGAAACAAAATAAAAAACATGTATTACAACATACACCACAACTACAGATACTTGAGATAATAAGCACACTCAATAATAATGTAAGAATATTGCAACAGGTGCACGTATTCTTTATCTCTCAATCTAATTCTTCTATGATAGATGAATCCAACAATAAATATTAAGACTCTAAAATCATGAATACTAATGTAAAAACGTAATGATTTCAAGGTTTCACTAATATATCAAATACAAACAAATTATAGAAGATATAAATAAAGAAAATGTAACAGATGAGAATAAGTTAAGTGGATATTTTTGTTAGTTCTAGAGGAGAGCTCCTAAGACTACCTTCAATTGAATGCTTATTATTCAATCATTTGATTCGATAATATAAATATCGTAACATGATAAGACTAATTAGAAAAGAAATATTTAACATGGAACAAGTCCTCAATTCAACATTTCAACTATTATTAACAAACACACACACATATAAAATAAGTTTATCAAAAATGCAGAGTAATTTCATTCACATGATAAAAAGTTTGTGTAGCATGTACAATCAAATCTATGAAAACAAAATTTTCACTTTTATCAACAACCCCCACATTACGGGAAATGGGACTTTAAATAATAACCTGACAAATAAATGTCTTGAAATAACTATATTGGACTTAATCAAATGTATGTATTAAAATTAAACAACTTAAGCACTATGGTTGCCACCACATCTTTGACACTTTAATTTTCGTTGACGTACCCATAGGAGAAAAAATATGGTCTCCATGCATCTTGATAACCGATGTTTGAGTTGTGATCAAAGATATCTCATTCCAATCCTCTAGTTGATCTGTTACCAATTACATCGGTTGAACAGGCTGAACCACTAGAGTAGTTGAAGATATTTGTTATAGAGTAAGATTTCATTTTACATGCTTCCTGACCTTAGAAATTTGATCCCATTCTGCTGTTGACAACCAAGGCACATTTTTATACTTAGCTATTACTACGATCAGATGAGATCTGATTTAGTATCGTGCCATGAGAATATTATGTATCAACTTATTAATTCTAGCTAGGATGGTAAAATCTCTACAAAGAGCGTTTACCATCATAGATGGTGATATCAATTCTTCTCCCTATATGGCTAAACAACCAAGGTCTTGCTCTATACTCTTCAACTTATCACAAAATTCTTCATGGGATATTAGCCAATTTTTTCCCCCAGAAAGATGGTACACCAAATCTACTGGATAATTCCTATCGGCTCTAAAATCATCAATTTCTTTAAAAGCCTTATTGAACACCTCCCACATGAGTTGCATTGCATTACTTTTTTCCTTCATCATACAAAGGGAGAAAACACACTGATCTCTTAGAGGTAGATTCAACTATGTTAGTGGTTCGTCTTCTAGGGTATTGATGAAATCGTAAGTGAATCAATGTCTTTTAGCCTTTCCTCCAACACTGTAGCTGTGATTTTTCCTTCCAAATTGGCATTTTTAATTTATTCCTTCTCACAGTCAAAGATGATCTCCACATAAGCTCTCACCGTGGAGATTTTATTTTTAATCTCCTTCCAGATCTCTTGTTTGGCCTGTACTAGAACTTGTCTTCCTGTGAGGGTAACTCTAATTATTTCCTACAGGGTTTTAACCTCACCTTATTTATGCTTAAGTGTATCCTAAATTTGTTCAATTGTGTCATTCTTTTACTTCACGAAATTTTTTCCTCTATGTTCTGCTCTTTGCTTCTCTAGTATGGCCTCTTCCAGTTCTTGTTCCAGCTAAGTTACTCTGATGTACATAAGCTTTGAGTCCTCAACTTTGGATGCTTGGGATGTGTTGAAGGCTTGATTAATTGTATTTTTGTGATCCATTATAAGTTTAAGGTGGTGTTCTTCTCTTGCGCCAAATTCTTCCTTCAAAACCTCCATTTGTCTGAGTACTTCTTTAAAGTCTTCCTCTTTGAGTCGAAAGGAGGTTTCATCTCTTGAAGTTGAGTATCGAACTCTTCTTTCCTTTTGAAAGCCTAGATTAAGATATTTGGATCATGGTTTGATATCTTCATAATGGTCTACGGGCCTTTGATTTCTTTCTCCTCTTCTTCTAGAAACTTCTTAAATGGATCAACCTCTTTGGGTTGGTCAAACTATCAAATCATAGTATCTTACAATTCTTTAATTTGATTAGCTCTAGTTCTTAGAGCCACCCGTGCCATGTGTAACTGGTCAGAAACTTTTTCAAACATCACCTTCATCCTTCTATTTCCTGTTTTTGAATCGAGAAATCTCGTGGCAATGATTTCTCCTGATTGTCGATGTAAGTTGATCACATCCATATTTGACACTTTACCCAAATTGATAGCTAAGGAGGAGGTATGATAACCTAGCATCCGTTGATTCTATCCTATCTTAGGATGAACTACTATGAGATTCAAGGTGTTTGATTGATACTACTCAAACAATAGGGATAACTTTGTACCAGTTGTCAACATTGATTTTCCCTCTGCAACATTATGCTTGATGTCAAGGGCATGCTCTCTAGAATCCTTTGGCATGGTGTTGTCGATAGCTTGTTGCATCTCTTTACTTAATTGTTCTATTTCTTGCTCCAATAGCTTAGTATCAACATCGACTTATTTTTATTTCACCCATCGTGATGCTTCTGTTGGGTTTAAAATTTTTAATTTTCTCTTTGTTGTTGAAGTTGGTGAAATAGGTGTTGATTGCTCAGTACTTGTTTCTTGCATTTGCATTTCAGTGGACGTTGGATCCTCGTGATTTATTCCTTCATTTTTTGTAGGCGTCTATGTCACCATATGTGTAGGATTATCCATAGGCAAGAAGGCATTTTCCAACTCTCTATTTCGAGCTTACTCTCATGCACATACGTTGATAACCCTACCTATTTTTTCAATCCCCAGATAATTCCTAGGGGATCATATTGCCAACTCTTGTCCTGCAACAATCCAAATGATATCATTTCCCTTTCTAGAAATCTATAGAAAATTTACTCTTAACAATTAAAGGTGAAATATAATAAGGGTAAATGAAAAGAGCTACCATATGTAATTCATTTACAACGATTTTATGTCTGCGCACCTCAAAAGAAAATAGTAAAGGTGAGACTCATTTTGGCAATTGGAAAGGTTTTTTTCAAAATTGTACAAACGAATTAAAGAGAAGTCAAGGTACAAGAGCCAACTTTCTATACTCTGATCCTCAGCAAGTCCAAGTATTCTTCTTTGTTCTTTTGAAATTCTTTCTACAATTTCTTTAGTAAGTTTAACTTTCAAATAATATGCAAAAGAATTTATGTGCTAAGCATATGAGTTAGGGAGGCACTCTAGATATATTATATTTGCCCATTTGTAAATTTCCTTTTCTTTATCATTCACATTTGTAATACTTAGGAGGATTTTAGTAGTCAGGAATTAGGAGGCATGATTGAACAAGATCAAATGAATCACATATGTACAATGGCGGCATGAGCTAAATGGGATGGCAGTAGAGAGATCGATTGTGATGACTTGGACTGAGTCTTTTAGAAAATTGATTACCTGCTAGTCCAACTTCAAGGTGATAAGTCAATTGGTCAGGAAGATAAATTCGTCCATTTTAAAATCTTTTTCCATACAATTTCCCATGCTCTAAGTAATGTTTCCTAGTTGTTGTCTTGCTAATCCTTCTATTCCTTGATATTTTGTGCAAAGGAAGTAATAGTTTTCATCACCAATATCAAGAAGTTTAGGATGATTTCGACATAGTTTCTCATTATTTCTCATATGCACATATTCATTGTAGTCATTAAAATCAACAACATTAATGAAATCCAACACTTCATTGATTATGGATTGTATATAAGTCAACGACTTGGATGCATCAATGTCACGTTATGTTATTTGACATTGTTTTCTATGTCAACAAAATATTCAACTCATTCAATAATATATTTTAATAATTTCACAGATAGAGAAATCAAATGATATTAATAATTTTTTTCCAAAATAAAATTTTGATTATGGATACTAAAATTTACATGTATTATTATGTCACCTAATGTCAACACTTCATAATAAAGGGTTGTTTTCTTTTGTGTAGTATTCTTCAAGAACACAAATGAAATGTTATCAATGGACACATTGAAAGTATAAAATGGTCATCAAATAAAAAACAAAATCCTTAAACATCACATAAGTGACATTGAACCGATGAAAGACTGTGTGATGTTAAATTAATGAAAGATTGATTTCTATACAAAAGAATGTGAATAAGGCTAAAATGTGTTGCTTAAGCAATATCTAAAATGCCATTTAAGTGATGTTAAGCATATAAAGTCGCTTAAGTAACGTTTATTTGAGCTTTCTTTTTCTCTAATAGAGGTTTCACAATTTTTTGACATAATTTCGATGTTCAAAAGGATTTTTTCAATAATTCATGGCTCAAACATTGATGTTCAACCACAAATGTAGTAAAGAAACATTATATCCAATTTGTGTTTCTTTGCATATTGTAGTGTTTTCATATCTCATTCACTACTAAAATTTGGATTTCACTATATTGTTGTGCTACATGAAAGTTGTGTGAGAGTCTACTTATATTTCTCTATTCACTCTATTCTCCACAAAAGTTAGATCAACCAAATCCTAGTGTTATATGTAAAATAAATGTGCATTCTTGGTTTGGATTACTCCTCAATTATGTTGGTCTTGGCTTCACCTACCAAGTATTTAAATTATGAGGACTCCCTTTTCCTTCCAAGTCTCCCCAAAAGATATTTCTGATGTGATTGTTCAAGATATTGATAACGGAATACAAATATCTTGACTTACTTTCAAATTTGCAAAAGCATCCTACTTACCTCCTTTGTCTACTATCCTTTAATGGGCCCTTTTGTTGGAGAATATCGAAGATGGGAGAAAAATCATAGGGATTTTGGTTTGGTCAATATTAATGAGGGGAAAGCATTTCATAGATCTATCTAAACCACTTGTTGTATTTCATACCATGTGGATTATTCATACTTATATTTAAGAATAAGCACTTCATGAGAAATGGGTTGTTCAAGAAAATGATGGAAAATATGCTAAAGTGTTGCTTGAATTTTTCATAACTTCCAGATCCTCTTTAAGTTAAAATAACCTTGGAAATAACCAAATATTGATATTCTATTATCACATCAAGAGAAGTGAGATGCATTTGCTACATAATATTGAATAGATTATAATATGTTCCATTGTTGTCTAGGAAATTAAATGTTAATTCAAAGTAATATATTACACAAAATTAAAATAAAGTGATAATAAATCTAAGATCATATATATATAATTGGAAAATGAGAAAATTGAGCCAATTTTATTTAAAATTTAATCAAAATACATGGCATAATATGGAACATGTTTATACACATTAACTTATATATATCTTAACTGATAATATTTTAATCACAAAAAAATTACAGTTTAATTATTTTTCTCTAAATACTTTATAAATCTAAAATTAAGATAAATATAAATTTAAAATTAAAATTAATATAAATAAATATATATATATATAATAATAAAAAAATCACACTTCCTTCCCTTTGGTATTTTCCATATTATAATGTTTAATGATAAAAATCACTAAAAATACCCATTTCCCCACCAAATGTTTCCAAAATGTTTACTTAGCATCAAAACGGTTACATTCGTCGTTGAAACTTGGGCGGTGATTAGAAGGTCAATCAAACTTGAAGCGATAATTTCATTTGACCAACACAAAGAAATTGATTTTGAAGCAGGGTGAAACCTTACTTTATGGTAATAATTTTTTCAAAAGTAAGCTAAAGGTATTTATATAACGGTGGACGCAACGGAGATGGAATTATACCAAGTCTTTTAATCCAATCGATGGTTATACATGGAATTAAACCATGTTCTTTAATCCAATTGATGGTTTTACATGGTTATTATGACCCCAAAGTCAATAAATTATGTGGGGATTGAGTGTGTAATATATATAATAATAATATAAAAAAAAAAAGCTTTTATAAATAAAAATATTCATTATAGAAAAAATAGGAAACTATAAATTCTATACTTTAGGTTGTGTAATTTTATAAAATTAATTTAAATTATTTGTAAAATTTTATATTAATATTTTTTCACATATACTAAAAATTTATTATTAAAAGATAAATTTCGTTAAAGATATCGTTCTAAAAAAAATTTTGTTAAAATATTAAAATTCAGTATCATTTTAATTTTTTCTTTTAAATTTTATTATTTATATATAATATATATATATATATATATAATATATATAAATATATAATAAACTTAAATTTCCCTTATTCAAAAAAACACTTTTAACATGTTAAAAAAAAAAAAAATTGGAAAACACTTTTTTAAATTATTGAATTTACTACTTATTTTTCTTTCTTGGTTATCTTTATGGCTGCCAAATGTTTTTACAGACCATGTAAGCCAAATTCCCATTTTAGTATAATTGTATTGCCGCGTGCATTAGGTGACTTAAGTTCTCATAGGGAGGAGCTCATTATGGCTACCAAATAGTTCCTACAAATTTTGTGGGCTAGTTTATTGTAGCATAATTTTAATGTAATTGTATTTTAGCTTTTATTAAGAAGGTAAATATAAAATATCGAAGTCTCATGAAGAGAGATTAAAGAAAAAACATTTTTAATGAAATAAATAATCTATCAATATAGGCATATTTTAGCATCGATTTTTATTCAACATTAGAGCTATTATATATATATAAATTATAATATTGAGCTTTATTAATTTTGATGTTGAAATTTTATGAAGAAGATTAAGAAAGAAATACTTTAGAGAAATGCATATTTTAGCAGTAAGCATATCATCGATGTGTATTTAACTTAGAGCTATCTTCATATTTAGTATTATAATATATATAGATGCTATCTTCTATTTAGTATATATATATATATTATGTATATAGATTTTTTTTAAATGTGTTGAATTTTGCATTTCTGAAGTGTAGATACAAAATATTTAGTTTAGTTTCATTAATGTTAAAATTTTATGGAGAGATTAAAAGAAGAAATATTTTTAGAGAAATAAATAATTTATCAAAATATGTATATAGGCATATTTTAGTAGTAAATATTTCGATTTTTATTTTAACATTGGATCTATCTTCTATTTAAATTTATATAATATATATATATATATATACCATCAAGGACCAAGTACTTGATCTCAGGAGGAGGCCCTCTTTTGACAAAATCGCTTGTCAAAGGAGGGCTTCCTCCTCAGATCAGGTACTTGGTCCTTGATGCTATATGCTGGCAGCAAGTCCTTCTCCATTCAGGATTTCTGCATTCCAGGCTTTTGATTCTCCTTTCCACTGTTTATATGATCTATATCTGGCTTCTCTTTTTTTTATTTATTATGACCTCCCTGTATATGTCCGATTATGTTTTGATTTCGCTCATATTGTTTTTGGGCATTGGTATCCCACGCATGTGTGTGCATTTGTGAGTTTCTTTTTGGGTATCTGCTCAGAAGTCTTCTCCTCTATTTTTTGACTGCTACCTCCCTATATGCAAAATATGTGCAATCTGGAACTTGTATTAATACAACACTATACAACTTTTTCTTCTGAAAAAAGCTTTCACATTTTACTCAAATAATTAAATTTAGTAAAACTGACCTATTAAGATTGTGAATTCTCTTGGTTTAAAATGTATTGTTTCTCATATTTAACCCATTACACGAAGTTCAACTTTTCCATTCCAACGAATGGAGAAAAAGGATGCAACCATCAATCAATTACACCGTGCTGGGAAATTGAAGTTTTCAAGTTTCAGTGAACTTCGTTTCTACCGGTAAGTGGCACTTATCTAAGATTTCACCGTGTGAAATATTTATACGTACAGCTTTGGTTTACTTTACAAAGATACACGTACTAATTACTTTGTTTGGGGAGGATTATCTAATATTGAGTCAATCATGTTGATTAAGGGCATCGTCATTTTTTCGTGTGGAACTGTCACATCGATTCATGTGAAGAGCCTCTCGGGAAACCTGATTATGGGCACGAAGACTCCTTACCATCACATGTAAGTGGTTTGCAAGGACACTGCCATTAAAGCGATGTTACTGGAATTTTCACTCCAATCAATGCTTCATTGCAGAAAATTGGAAATATGGCAGAAATCTGTATGCCAAGAATTTTTTTATGCAATCTAATAAGATGGCAAGAGAGGAAATGGAGCAGAAGATGCTAGCGAAAGTTGTCGTGACATGGACTCTCGTACCTAATAGAACCAACGGTGCAGCATGATTTTGTCTTTTCAGGGCCGCGCTAGCTGTAGTATTACGTACTTTTCTTGCAGGTACTGTGCCTCTATATATATGTATCTTTTTGTACGCAGTTCATTAGGGTTACCATCCTGGAACAGTGCAATATAGAGTTGATTAAGCATATTGCAATTAGTAATGAATGTTGTTTGGTTGGTGTTTTGGTTATTCAGGTGATATTTGTCCGTCAATTTTTTGGAATTACAAATTTGAGTGGCGAATTCTGTAGTAATGAATGTTGTTTGGTTGGTGTTTTGGTTATTCAGGGAATATTTGTGCGTGAATTTATTGGAATTACAAATTTGAGTGGTGAATTTTGTATATTTGAAATATGTGATAATTTTATAAATAACTCAAAATTAACCTAACAAAAAGTCACTATCAAAATGATTTTACTAGATTTGAACCAAAAAAATTTCACCAAATTCCAACAAAAAAAATTCTAGAACTTGAATAGTTAGACAACGCCATCTCAACTGCGAAATAGCAATGTAGTTGGCAAGTGTGTTTCGATTGGTTCTGGTGGTGGTCAGAAGTTGCCTTTGCTGAATATGGTGACAGTCCTTTACGGAACCACTGTCAAGCCTGAATTTGGACACTTTTGCACATTAGACTCCTAATATGGATACTGAATATTTGATGACACCTGCTGCTCGTCCCCAGCTGGGAATTCTTTCCGTAGGAAAAAGAAATTGTGAGGTGGAATTTCAAAACTAGTGATACTAGTTGCTTCTCTTTGATAGGGAATGTTTGGAGCTGGCATTAAAAAAAAGAAAAAGCAAAAAGCAAACATAACAGCAGAATATGGATAACCTTATTAGAAATACACTTTTTGCGCTATCTTATTTATTTTCAGGCCTGCCTTATAAAGTAAATAATACTGGAAACGGATTGTGATATCAGATGTGATCCACTTTTTTAATCATCTTATTGAATATGGTTTGTAAATCTCATGAATCTTTTCACAAAAGTCAAACACACATTTCTATTTAGACAACAATTTCCAGATTGTGCAAGGGATTTATTCTGAAATCAAACACGTATTTCAATTTAGAAAACAATTTCTATTTCCAATCTTTTGAAATTTGAACTTAAAATTTAATAAACACTAAATTTCATAAGGGATTGATGGTTTTAGTGAGATGTTTGTAATGTTCAAAGTTTCATAAGGGATTGATAGTTTTAGTGACATGTTTGTAATGTTCAAAGTTATTTCGGAAAATGATTGAAGGATTTTAGATGCATTTCATGTTTTTCATATTTATTTTTGCACATGTTCAAGATAACATAGATATTTGGGCAAGGCTAAATTGAATATCAATTTCTCTAAAAGCCTTTGCAAAGTTAAAAGTATTAAAAGAAATTAATTAAATGAATAGTTTGTTAATTCCTCTAAATCTTTTAATTGTTGACTTTTGTCATCTCTTGAATGTGTATTGTTTGGTTGTAGAAAACTTCTACATGCATCTATTGTATATGATAAATTAAATTTTCAATATGAATGTTTAACAATTATATACCCTCTTAATTTATGATTTTCAAATCAATTCAAAGATTAATTCTGTTAAGAATGAAAATCAACTTTTTAGTTTTCTCATAAATACTCAGAAATTACAATTGTTTAAGGTTTAATGCATTGGTCATCCATTTAAATCAAAACTTTACTTAGATGCTTTGGCACAGTTCCCCAGCCTAGAACTGTCTACAAAGATACAACATCAGATTTGGTGTTTCACTAGGGACGACATCACTGTTTAACAAACAAGTAGCTATATACAAGAATTGATTAAAAAAATCACTGAAAGAAAAGTCTTCAAAGCTTTTTCACTAAATATGTCCAATGGATCAGTGACCGAGGTTTACCTTCAACATCCAACTTTTGTAAAGGAAAGTTAATTCTTTCTGATTGATGATATAAAAACAAGTAAACGAACACTGATTGATGCTTAAATGAACCTTCAATGCTAAATTTTAAAAATTGATCATGAATTACATTAGAAAGAAACTAATTGTAGTTGAACATAATTGAAGGTTTTTTACCAGAACAAAACTCTAATAGAAAGCTCAAAATGACTTCATCAACTCATTGATCACTGGGATATCCTAACAGACAAGACACTAAGGAGATAATCTTCGTAGACATCTTAGGAAACATTGCAGAGGGATAAGGTGGGTTCGTTATGGGTAATTCTGATAACTCTGGTAAAAATGACTCAAATATGTGAGCTCTCTATGAGAAAGAAAGTTTCTGATAGATTTCCATTAGAACATTAGAAGAAAAAGGGTGTAAAGAGTCTTGAAGGTTTAACTGAAGGGCTTGAAAAATTGACTTAGTTGTTATATGGAAAAGAGTTTCATTGTTTTCAGTGATTATAACTCTTTGGCTACAAAGATATCGAGCTCCACACCAGGCGACGAATTCTGGAAAATGATGTGTTCGAGGGAAATGAAACTGACTAGTAGGGATTCCAAAAAACATAATTCATCATTGGCGTCTTCGTACTTTTCAAATTCCCAGTTGTGAAGTTCATACAAATTGAATTCACAATTGGTCTCTACAATTTTAACCTGAATGTCAACTAGTGGGAGTTCGTTAACAATGGGCAACCAAGGATTATCTACAGGCACTTTCGATTTTCCTTTATGAGAATTCATTAGGAAAAACAAAATTACTGAGGAAATTTAGAGAGAGTTACTCGAAAATGATGACAATTAGAGGCCATTGTTTGTTGGGATAATGTTTGCAGTGATAGAAAAAATTGGAAAATTTTCAATTTGAAAATCATAACAATGTTTATTAAGAACTAATAACGGGTTTTTGTTAACTTGACCATTATTGGCGCGGGGGATTAAATGCAGATGTGTGTTGGTGGGAGATATGAATGAGCAACGGTTATTTGCTAGTTTTAGCAAGAGGGATAGCAGTGGCTATATGTAGCAAGATGTTCGCAAGGTGGTAAAAATAGCAGGAAGTATGGATGGCGGGAGATATGAATGGAGGAAGAGTGTTTTGCGGTGGGTGGTAGTGGTAAGCGGTATTCACCGAAGGGGTGCTGCAATTGTTGCGAGGCTACGACATAGGGAAAGAGGAATATCCCCCCTCGGCCCTTCGTTATCGTTTAGGAATGTGGGGGGTCCCGCTATTTGTCTTGAGTTGTTGATCTCGACATGTGAAATCTTAACTATTGAACATTGTGCCTTTGTTAACTACTGAGGGGTGGCGATCACATCAATTTATGCAAGTCGACTTATTATATAAAAACATGAAATACAATAAACTATAATGAGTGGCATTTAAACGTGCACGCTATTATTGGGATATATTTTATTCTTTATTTCTTTTTCTATCCCTTTTATTATTTCTTTCTTTTGACTTTTTTATTCTCTTTTCTTTTCATTTTTCTTTTTCTATTTTTCTATTTTTCTTTTTTTCTTTTTCTTTTTTTTCTTTTTTTTTTTAACATAAAGGAAAAACTACAAAATATTAATAGGGTAAAAGTAAGTTACAAGAATGCCCAAATGGGTTACAAGAAAAACAATATCCATGAAACCATCATTTATGCCTGAGGATTTGTCTTGACTTTGATCTAGGAGATTTTCTCTCGGATGTATGACTTGATTTGGTTTTCTTATGACAAAATTCATGCTGGATATACTTGTCATTAAATTGTGAATATATAGGCATGTGGTTGTATCCAATGTCTATCTTGATTACAGGAGAAAGTTGTTCGTTGATAATCTTCTCTAATACTTCAGATGTCTTTACCCATTTTTTGATTTTCTCATAATCTTCCCTTAGAGTCAAAACTTCATATTCTAATTTTTCACAATGCATTTTCTTTTCTTGAAGTTGTTTTGTTAATATAGTTGTTCTTCTATTGGTTTCTTCCAATTTCATTTTGAACATGTTTATTTTCTTGATCATACTACTTTCTTTTGTTTCCAAATCTTCTTTTCATTCCTAAGTCAATCACTTTCTTTCAATGCTTTCATTAAGTCATTTTCCTCACAACTAGATCTAATTCACTAATTGATTGACCTTCAAGAGCCATAAGTACTTGATAATAACTGTCAGAATCAGAATCTGAATTTTCTTGATTTTCATATGTGCTTTGACTATCTTTATTAAAATAAAAGCTTTTCTTGTCACAAAAATTATTTTTTGCATTTATCTTGTCAACATTCTTTCCATTCTCTTTCTTATCATGATTTTATTTATATGGAAATTTGGATGCATAGTGACTTACTCTTCCATAAGAAAAACATTTATAGGGAAGGTTACCTTTGAATTTACCAGTTCCCACTTGCAAATTTCTCATGAAATTCACTACTTCCTCATATGAAATGTAGCTTGTATCTTTATGATTTTCCTTTCTTTTCCCATTATATGTGGCTTTGAAGGTTGCTTATTTCATACTTGATGAACCCCCTTTTCTCATCTCAAAAGCTTTCAGGATCCCATGGAGTTGTTCAAAAGTAAGATTCTTCAAATCCTGCATTTCTCAATGGCAGAGACTTTGGAATCGAACTTTGGGGTTAGTGATCTCAAAATATTTTCAACAAAATAAGTATCCTTTATTTCGTCCCCCATATTTTTCATTGAGTTAACAAATTTGTCTACTCTAAGGAAAAAGATTGCAATACTTTCATCATCATGCATTCTAACAGTCTCATACTGAATTCTAAATGTTTGAAGTTTACGCTTTTTACCTTAGTGCCAACTTCATAGCTTTGAGCAAGCTTATCCCATATTTCCTTTGCAGTGTTCAGCTGCATCACTTTCACGAACTCAAACTCAGCCAGACTTCCCAATATAACATTTATAGCCTTTGCATTGGGCTCATACTTTTTCTTCCCTGAATTATTTGTGGGAATGGAGCTTGGATGTTGAGATCCACCTTCAACCATTGCCCATATATCAACTCCTAGTGCCTGTAAATATGCTCTAATTCTAACTTTCCAAAATACAAATTTAGTTCCATTAAACAGAGGTGGCTTGATAGAAAATATTGCTTCTTGACTACTCATCTTGATGGATCTCCCTTTAAGTGATCAAACTTATTTGAGGGACCTGATCTGATACCAATTGTTAGGAAAATAACTGGGACGGGGGGGGGGGGGGGTGGGAGGGTTGAATCAGTATTTTAAACTCACTTTAAATTTTCATTTCATATTCCAATTTCTCTACGCTATTGTCATTTATACAATCAGTGTATGTATGTGACTTCAGTGAAAGCAAACAATGTATATCTAGTTAACTTCCATTAGATATTTATATTTAACCAGTGCATTATTAATTTCATCAAACATATAGTATGTAGTAAAGAGAAGAATAAACCATCACACATAATCAACACAACAACACATGAGAACACCCACATTTTTAGGTGGAAACCCAATGCGGGGAAAAACCAAGTTGTCTTCATCTCTGTCTTATTTCTTATTATATAAAGCAAATCTTCTTACAATCTTGTACTCCCACAAACTCTTACCATCACACAGGAGCCGACCTGCAAGAGTTTGTAACCTCCACTTGTTCTCCAGCACCCACTAGAAGGGAGATACAACCCCCTGATCTTGTTTACCGACTCCTACCGGAAGGGAGCACATACCCCCTGAACAAATTTACCAGATGCCACTGGAGGGAAGCTCTGACTCCCTCACTGAAGGCTCCAACCCTCAACACCCTTCATGGACCACATTTCATAATATTTCATATTGGATCCACCTGACTCAAAACATCAAAACCTGTAGGCTATTTTTCATCATTTTTTCATACTAGACCCGCTTCCAACATTAATCTTGAAACCAAATGTTGAATCAAATCATGCAATCATTGAACTAACCAAAATACCATACTGAATCATAGAAAACTGAATCAACACTGAATCACCATAACCGGATCACATCAATGCATAACCACTCACTAATATATCACACCATACACTATTAGTTGTCACATAAATTAAGTGTTGTCACTGCAAACCTTGATCAAATTTACTTCAAATTGTATAGGCTATTGTTCAGAATAAAAAATACATATATACGCACTTCCTCTGTATAACACCTGCATACAAATATCATATTATTGATCCTGAATCATTTAGCTAACTGAATCATTGTAACACTGAACCAGGCACTGAATCAAGTACTGAACCGTTCACATATCACTGAACCAATCATAGATCACCAAACTGTAGAATCATTACTATCCAATATTCCAATCATGAACAACCAACCCAATCAACATTTTTAGACAAAGATCAACATGATCAAGACTTCATTGATAGACAATATCAAATAGGACATAACTCATCAATTGTCATCATTTATTAGCACTGCAAAACCTAGAAAATATTCATGACATTCATGAAACATATCAGTGTATGTACATGACTACCATGCGGAACACCGATGTACAAATCTCAAGATACAAAATAATTTTGCAGAATTTATACATGACTATAGGGAACCAGATTCATGTATGTATGTGACTATACAACAACAAACTAGCGTACAAATCTGAAATTACTAAAACATACTTTCACTGCCGATCCAAACTTATACAAGAATGCAACAAGATACAGTTACAAACATAAAAGTAGAGATGCAGTAGAAATAAAAATTCATTTCATTAATATCAAAGAGCTGAAATATGCTTACATACGGAATGGAAATAAACTAACTTAGGCGACGGTAGCTTATCTATGAGAAAATATGTGGTGGCTACATGCCTCTGAACTATGTTACAATGAGGCTCAAGGGCCTTTTTATTATTGAACAACAAGGGAAAACCCTATAAAACCAAAACTTAACCCCATGATATGGAACACCAAGAGTTTGTGGGCCCTGTTGGGGTTAGTTGGACAACCGACTTCCTAGGGTTGTAACTTGGTCATATGATCTCGATTTGGCACGTATGATACATCGTTGGAAATATATCTTTGTGTACTATATGATTTGTAACATTCCCATAATCATAGGCTGGGGTTTATTGCGGACCTCAAAAAATGTCGTTTAGGGGGTCAAAACAGCTCCAGGAGTTCAGGACCCGAAAAACTATTAAAGATAGTAAATGTTGTTATAATCAAAGAAATAGATGAAATTGACCATAGGTCTAGGTGGAATAGGCAGGTGGTCACCAATATCCACCTGGATCAGTCCCCATTATGTGCATAGCCTCTAAGAGGTGAGGGAATCTTTGTTGAACCTAGTCCCTAGTGAACCACTTGCCTTGGTGAAGGAGTTGGCTTGCTTTGACAACTCGATATAGCTAGATCCTCTATTGGAGAGTTTTCTTGATTTGTGTGTATATGATTATGTTATATGTGGCCCGTTTGATGTAGCATGGGTTGATTTATGATGGTGTCAACTTCTCAACAACATCAGATGTGTCCAACAATGGGGGAAAGTATGGTTGTAGAAGATCCACATTGAATACTGGGTGTGGGCCAAGGAATGGTGGAATGTTGAGCTTGAAGGGATTATCCCCTATAGCCTTGGTGATGGTGTACAACCCATATCAGAGCAGGAAAAGTTTGCGGTGGGACCCAGTGAAGCGCTCCTTCTGCAAATGTAACCAAAATTTGTTGCCCACCTAGAACCTATGCGGCAACCGATGTTGATCATGGTGCTGCTTTTACTTAACATTAGCTCGGTCCAATATGTCATGGACCTATTGGCAGATGTGCCGAAAGTGCTCAATGAAGTTGTTAACCCTGTCAGCTTCGGCTTGGGCATGAGCCAAATATGCCTAAGCAGATGCAAATAGTATGGCCACATCAATGGGAAATAATGGTTGGAAGCCCAACCCCACTTGAAGGGATTTGTGTCCAATTGAGTTACGAAGAGATTTTTTGTAACTATGTTGGACATAGGGGAGGATTTCATCCCATGTGCATGAATTCTTTGAGTTGTACATGCACATAATGTGCACGATCATATTGTTGACGACCTTTGTTTGGCCATCAATTTGGGGGTGGTAGGTCGTGGACTTAGTGAGCTTAGTATCAAGCATCGACCATAGGCTTAACCAAAATGTACTCAGGAACCTGTTGTCTCGATCTGAGATAATGTATTGTGGGAACCCAAAGTGTACCCACACTCGTTCAAAGAAGAGATTAGCAGTGGCTTCTGCTATGATACTCTTCTTACATGCCACTAGAATGGTCATCTTAGAGAATTTGTCGACAACCACGAAAACATAGTTGTTTCCATGCTTAGTATAAGGAAGGCCCGACATGTAATCCATGGAGATGGATTCCCAAGGCTGACTAGGAGTAAGAAGAGGAGTATATAGGGCTTGCTTCTTGATGGTTAATTTGGTAATGGTGCAGGCAGTCCAGGATCTGATGTACTTCCCAATATCCTGTCAAAGGTTCGGCCAATAAAAATACTTTTGCATCACTGCCACCATTTTCTCTACTACAAAATGTCCAATGACTCGAATGTAGTGCGCCTCCCAAATAATATTGGAGGAATACAGAGGTGTCCCAAGTGGCATAACAGTGCACCCTGGAGGTTAAAACTAGGAGCTTGATTGCATTCCAGGAGCATCTTTTATGTGTTGTCAAATTCGGGATCACTCTTGTAAAGATGTGGCCACCCTGAAATCTTGTGTCCATAAGAGTCAAACACAGTGGTCAATGCCATGACCGACGATTAGCGGAGGCAATCTATAAAATTATTGGTGTTGTCATTCTTGTACTTAATGTTCAAATGGAACTTTTGCAGGTATGTGGACCATTTCTGATGGTGATCGTTCTGCAACTTTCCTTGTGTCTGTATGAACTGCAATGGTTGGTGGTTTATGTGGATGACCATTTCCTTCCCCATAATGTAATAATTGTCAGCAGGCTTACACAATGGAATACATCTCTTTTTCATAGGTGGGATACTTTCAGACTTTGTTTGAGAGTGTCTCATTGTGATATGCCATTGGATGCCCCTGCTGAGTAAGAACTACACCAATAGCATAGTCAGAGGCATCATCTCAATCTCAAATGGTTGGTGTAGGTCTGGTAATGTGAGAACTAGTCTAGAGAAGAGGTGATGCTTCAACTTGGTAAGCACATTCTATTGCAATTCAAACCAAAATAAATTTGCTTTCACTCCACCCTTAGTGAATTGAATCAAAGACCAAGTGATATGAGAGAACCCCAACATGAACCTGCGGTAGAAATTGGCAAGACCCAAAAAGTTGCAGAGCTCTGTTAGAGTGATTGGGGTTGGTCAAACACGAAATAAATTTTATCTTGGTTGGGTCCACATGCACACCCTACTCATCAATGATGTACTCCATATATTGAACCTAAGTCATGCCAAAATTTGTATTTCTCCAAATTGGCACACAATTTGTGTTGTCATAGGGTTTGGATGACTTGTTGAATATATCTCTTCCCAAATATGGATGAAGATCAGGATGTCATCTAAATAAACTACCACGAATAATTTGGTGAAGGGTTGTAAGATGTCATCCATCATACTCATGAAGGTTGCAGGGGCATTCATCAACCCAAAAGGCATGACAATCCATTCGAAAAGGCCCTCCTTGGATTTTAAGGAATTTTTCCACACATGAGAGGGTTCGATCAGTACCTGGTGATAACCAGACTTCAAGTCAATATTGTTGAAATATTTGGCCCCCTTGAGCTGGTCCAGAAGGTCATCAATCTGTGGGGTTGGATACCTATTCCAGACAATGATCTTATTCAGTGCCCGATAGTTAAAACAGAGCCTCCAAATCCCATCCTTTTCTATACCAACACAATTAGGCTCCCACAAGGTGATGAACATGGCTTGATGTGCCCTTTCTACAACAGCTTCTAAATCTACCTCTTGATTTCATTATGCTCCAGAATAGAGCATTGATAGATCGACTTGTTGGGTTGTGGCATGCCTTGGGTCAAATCGATGGAGTGCTTGACTTGACAGTGTAGGGGTACCCCTGTGGGTGAGGTGAAGATGTCCTTATACTCCTCCACAACCTTGCTCATCTGTTGTTGTCATGCGGAGGAGATTTGTCTAGGGGGCATGAATATGGATACAATATTCTTCTCTCCTTGAGGGCGAATCATAAGGAAGAAAAATTTCTCAACTTGGGAAATGATATTATTGCATTACTTCGTAGAGATCAAAGAGATGGCCATAGGTGATGCTACCTTCGGTATCATGTATAACTTATTGCCCATAGAAATGATAACAATGCGAGGCTTAGACTCATACACAACACGACGCTTCCACACGTATGGTTGGCCTAATAATACATCACAAACTTTAAGAGGAGAAACATCGCACAATACCTCATCTATGCAGGGCTTGATGTTGTAGGGAAGGCAGCACTACTATTTACTCAAAGATCTCATCCTTGGTGCAGCCACCCAATGATGTATGGCTACACGTGTGGTGTTGTCGATATGCCCAACTACTTCATGACCTCTATTGAAATGAGGTTCTTTTGGCTTCCATTGTTGACAATTAACTGTAGCAAAGAACCTTTCAGCCACATCTATGAGTGGAAGAGCCACTCTCCCTCCTCTGGATCTTCAAGCTCAATCTTCTAGATCTTGGAGGTGTGGGTGGAACTGGGATCCACACCAATAATCTGCTTCCCTTTTTCATTCCCCAGGTCGGGTTCTGACTCAGAGTCGAAACATGCATCTGATTCAGAAGCCTTCAGCTCCGCCACTAGTGACTGCTTAGCTCGACACTCACTTGTGTTGTGAGTGGGGCTATTATGGAACTCACATCATTTCCTTGTGTCCTTCTTTTCATTCGTGGTGTTTTTCTTTGCTTGCGGCTTCAACGGGTTGTCTTGGGTCAACCCACCTTGGCTTTGTCCTTTGTTCCACATTTTGGGGGCACCTTTCCCTTTTTTTGGATTCACAGATCAAAACTCTCACTTCTTCTATTTAAATTTATGCTTGATATTGATAATATATCGATAGGTAGTGCCAAGTGAGGAGATGTCCACGAACACCATCTCGTCTTGGATGTACTTGTGTACACAATCGTGCTACTTGAGTACCAAATTCTTCTTAATATCCTTGCTACCCAATTTCGTGTGAAGGTTATGAAAAATGTTTGTGAACTCTAGCACGTCTTGGTCCCTTCCCTGTCACAACGTGGTCCACTTTATGTATTTATATTCATAGCTCCCAACAAGGTAATATTGTTCCTTGATGGCGTCTCAAAAATAATTCCAAGTGGGTTCGACTAAAAATAGTGAGGGTTCCCTCTCATCCTTCTATTCACATTAGGTTTGCCACTAGTCCTTGACATGGGGGGTGGCTTTGAGGAGTCTAAAAATAATATTTTCCCGATTGGAAAAGTCATGAACTGAAAATATCCTTCCAATAGATTTAACCATCTATCTAGGATGTTTGTATCTATTTGGCCTTCAAATATGAGAATGTCAAAGTTGACTTGTACCTTAAAGGGAGTGGTGCCTCTAGAGTGGTTGTTGGATGAAGATGCGTTATCTATGGGTAGTCGTCAAAATATCTGGGAAAATTTATCCATCATTGTGTTCCTCAGTTTCTCGACAGTTTCTTTGAGAAATATTTTGAAAGTATATCCTGCTCTCTCATCTTTCTTTTCTTCCTTCATGGGAGGCTATCAGGGTTTTTAGGGCTTATCTTGTAAAGGTTCAACCAGTTTGAGTCCTAAGTCATTATACCCTGACCTCGGTTTGGAAATGCAAAGATAAATAGAGAAAGATAAGACCGCTCTAATACCACTGATCCAGACTTATACAAGATACAGTTACAAACATAAACACAGAGATGCAACATAAATTAAACTTCATTTCATTAATATCAAAGAACTAAAATATGCTTACATACTTAATGGAAATAAACTAGCTCGAGTGATGGTAGTTTATCTCTGAGAAGAGATGTGGCGGTTGCATGCCTCCGAACTATGTTACAATGAGGCTCAAGGGCCTTTTTATTATTGAACAAGAAGGGAAAACCCTAAAAAATCAAAACCCTAACCCCAAGAGATGGAACACCAAGAGTTTGTAGGCTCTGTTAGGGTTAGTTGGGTAACCAACTCCTTAGGGTCGTAACTTGGTCATATGATCTCCATTTGGCACGTACGATACTTCGTTGGAAATGTGTCTTCGAGTACTATAGGATTTTTGTAAGAGATTTCGGGTAAATCACATATGCAATAATTGATGGGCAATGTTTCAAACCTACTAGTGAGGTTTGTCATCAAGACCAAGATGAAAAAAATGAATCTATCAATATGATTAAATGGCAGGAAGATGCATCAAGTTCTAGAACTAATTGTTAGGAAAATAATATAATTTTAACCATAATGGCTAGTCCCCTTTGACTTAAATTTATTTTGACTAAATACTAGCTGTTATGGTTAAAACTATATTATTTCCCTAACATCTAGTTCTAGAACTTGATGCATCTTCCTACTATTTAATCCTATTGATAGATCAGTTTTTTTTCATCTTGGTCCTGAAGATGAACCTCATTAGTAGGTTTGAAACGTTGGCCATCAATTATTGTCTATGTGATTTATCCGAAAGCTTTTACAAAAATTATTATGGATCACAAAAGCCTTAGATCAAATACTATAATATTTGTAGAAGGCCAGTTGCAGACCTCTAAAAAACGTCATTTTGGGGGTCAAAACAACTCTGGAAATTCAGGACCTAAAAAAATTCTAAAAGTAGTAAATGATGTTATAATTAAGGAAATGGATGAAACTGGCTGGAGGTCTATGTGGAATAGGTGGGTGGCCCCCAATATCCTCCTAGATTAGCTGCACCCACAACAAATACTACACAAGATTCTTTGTCACACATTCATATCAAAGTATTATTATCACCACAGATCTATCATTGTTAGCTATAATCATAAACAGATCAAGCAAGTATATGTATTAGTCTTCACTATACTTTCAGATCTATCAAATCTGAGCCATCTCCTTTCTCTTTGGTGCATCCCTATTTCAGATCAAATTGCACATGAATAACCCATAACTTGCACACATAACACCTTGATCTCCATATCCTTATATAGTTTTAGACTTAGTCAATACCTTAGGTAAATCCCTTGGTAATTTCGTTATTATTTTTTGACAGGATCAAATAATCATTGTCGTTCCAATTACTACGAGCCAATGCCATGGTAAAGACCCCTGGTATATAGATTTCCATGGTTCATATTATGTACGTGACTTTTACTCACAGGGCATGCGTATGTATGCGACCCTTCTTCATAGGAACCACATTTACTTTCTCAATTGTCACTAAATTTTTATTTCTCTGTCCATGTCTTCTGCAGTATCTATACCAAACTGCATGACATCATATTATCACAATGTCGACATCAAGTATATCTTTATTAATCATGTTTCCATCAAGGACAACACATTAGCCATAAAACAAACAATTGGTGTTTAGCAACTAATACATATCTACCTAAGTATTCACTAATTAAAATCACAAAATGATATCAAATTAGAGTTAATGAAATACATAAATCGATATATTTTAATCATATCAAATTGTTCCATGGAAATATATTTTGTTCTTTGAGAATAATCATGTTGTCACAAGCATGGTTAGAAATTATAGATTGCAACTAAGATGGAAAACATTTTTTTCTAAATAAACCATAAAATTTGAAAATACAATTAGAAATGAATTAAACACTTAGATAAACAATATGATTTACTATAATGAAGTGAATTGATACAATGAAATTAATACTTTTTATATTATTTTATTTGTTATTATGCTACTATATGAAATGTAACTTTTTTTATATAAGTTTTATCTTACTCTTGTTTTATCATTACACATATGAAAGCTTAACTTTATTACATCATATCACCTCCTTCCAAAGATGATATCTCTTTGATGAATAATGTTTGAACCAAATAGTGTTCTAGCAAGTCATCTCATAACATACCCTCTAAACCAATCATAATCCACTCTCAAAACTATAAATTTCTTGATTCCATCCATCCATATCAATATTACTAACCCCAGATTTGTTTTTAGATTTACAAACCCCCAAATGAAAACCACTTCCTAAATCATGAAAGCATTATATATTATATTATATATATTGATATAAAGTTAAATATCGAATATCCCCATAAAAATATCTCTCGACATTATTTTTTGTTTAAGGCTTAGCTGTATATTGCCAATGTAAAATAGTACTAAGAGTTTGTCTTTGTGTTAAGGGCTACCCTATTTAAAAATTGGTCTAATAACACAAATTAAGTTGCTTCAAATTACAAATGTTTTTTCTGATAAGAATATCTGTCAAAATAAAAGATTTACTAGTGCCAAAGCTATTATGCCAAAGATGACAAGAAATGTTGGCTCTATTCCGTAGAGTCAACTAAATGAAAACAATAATGGTGGATATTATCCATGATTAAACAAATACATTACATGTAACCATAGTATGACTTATGATTGACCACGAACCAACTTCCAATGAGGGATCACAAACCTCAGACCCATAAGAAACTACTAGACATCGATCAATGAAGGGGCATGTGTTGTGGTCCAGGGAGAAGCCACGAGTCACCAACCAACCAAGGGATACTAATAGACCACCATGCCAAGTACTACCATGAACTACAGACCATAGCCATTGAGAAGCTATGAAGCACCATGAGCCACCATTTTGAGAAATACCACAAACCATAAGTCATAGTCACCGAGAAGAGAGTCCCTAAACTCTTGGGAGACAAGCCCACACAAAGTATGAAGTTCACATATAATTTGAATCAGAGCCACTTGTTGTAATTGGCCCCCATTAATGTAACCCCAGGTAAATGCTAGTTGAATTATATCTGAGCCACCCACCCCATACTGTGATCCATAGTGGCTCGTCTACCATGGATTGCCTGTGGCAGAGGCTAATTCCTGCTATCAATGATCCGTTGGCTTGTGTGGGCGGCCATCCTTACAAGATGGAGAGTCACTGAAAGAAGAGGCCAATCAACAACCACGAGACTGCATAACACTATAAAATTTCCCAAGTCCGAACCTATCACCAAGAATTGTGCCGCACACTAAGTATGAAGGATGGAGTTAGGTCATGCCTCTAATGGAGCCCAAATAGTTAGAGCCTCATAATTGTGATGAAATAAATAATTCATTGAGAAGGCCGCACCAGAATGGTGAATCTTGGGGGTCAATGGAAGTGCCAAAATGAACTTGCGATAAAGGGAGGTCTTGGGTGGCCAAGTGCAAAACCTACAACAATGTAAACATTCCAATGTTGAGAAAACCAAAATAGACTCAAAAGAAACCCAATTACAAATTGTAATGACATAATAAGCATTAGAGGCATGATTCCCTGTGATAACATGACATAGGTCATATTTCTCCTTTTTGAATGGCTCTTGTGACAAGATAGTGATGACAGAAATAAGCTTGAGGGGGGAAAATGGCCCACCATGACACCACCCTCATTTGGCTAAACAAAGAACCACTGCAAACAATGATGAGAATCCATAATGTTTCATCGAGGCAAATCGAATGAGTACGATGGCCAAAAATAAGCTAGTATGGGCATCTTTTCAAGATAAATTCAAATGTGTTGGAAAATTGAATCCTTAGCCAAATGGCTTATGTTCCAATTTAACCCTAATCTCCTGCTAACAATCATGGGCATTAGGCACCTTCCATGGGGGAATATCTCCCTACATATTAAATACAAGTTTGTGTCTATTTTTTAAGAGAGAGATGTCTCTTTTTTTTAAGATATAGATTTTGATTAAATAATTTATCTAAGTTAATTTTACATATTCTAAAAATCAACACTAAAAAAACACAACTTCCGAGAGATGGATCAAAAATTTAAAAATAATATAACTCATACAATATCTTCGAATCACTTCTAAAAGAAAAGAAAACAAAAGCTAAACCTATTTATTTGCCTTTTCTTTTTTCCTTGGGAATTCAAAACTTGATAGTTGTGTGCTTCCACTTTGGAATAGGAAAATAATACTTTAGTTTATGTCAGCGAATGCTCCTAAAAATAAAATGAAACCCAAGTTTTTTTAAAGTTATAAATTTTACTGGAAAATTGTCATGATAGTTAAATAACTGTGAATTATGTATTTCTAGATAAATCTCAACATAAACCATCACTATTCTCTCTAGCAATTTTTTGACAAACGCCCTTTTCATTTCCAGAGAAAATGCACCAAACTCCTTTTTAAATATTTGTGGCTCTGTTATGGTAGCATGCAAAATCAAAATGGGTCCGTTGATATTGGAGAAATGCTTCATTTATTTGTCGTTCTCTTTCTCTCGAACAACTCTTTGAATGGGCTCTCCCTGGCGAATTCAAACTTGGATATGGCGGCGTTTGACTCTAACAATAACATAAACACGATGGCTTTGTCTTTGCTCTCGTCTAATCAAATTTTTTTTTCTATGAAAATCATGAAAATTCTGGCAATATTTTGATAAATTCCGGTAGGCATTTTTGTAAATCCAGATTAAAATTGTTAAACTTCAAGATTTTGGACGTGCCAGATGTTTTTGATGGTGTTAAATCCATTTCCACTATCAAAAATATTATTTAAACACTGCTTCTACAATATTTGTTAAAATTTAAACACTACTTCTGCAATATTTGTTAAAATTTTATTGCCTGAATTCCAACCAAAAGTGATAGTCCAGGCATTTCCTTCACCTTAATAGACTTGTACTTTAATTTTTTCACTCTCCGCTTTTTATTTAAAATAATCCATACTTTCTACTTTTTATTTATAAATAATCCCTTCTCAATAAATAAA
>APFE031728477.1:62036-77044 GCA_000404065.3 Pinus taeda | reverse complement strand
TAAATCACTTGCTTCATAAACTCGTCTTTATTTAAATAGAATTGGTTAAAAATTTATTCCTTTTTAGTAGGGAAAAAATATTATATTAAGTTTCAAATCTATCACAAATAAATAAATATTTTCAAAAATAAATTCAACAGATTCATGAAAAAACATACTTCTATTAAAATGTAGTCTATTTAAAAAGAACTGGTTAAAAACTTATTTAAAAAAGCACTGGTTAAAATGTAGTCTATTTAAAAAGAACTGGTTAAAAACTTATTTAAAAAGCACTGGTTAAAAATTTATTTTTTTATTGGAAAAATATTATATTATATTATATTATGTTCAAATAAATTCAACAAATTCATGAAAAACATACTTCTATCAATTTAATATAATAGAATGGATCCTTTTAGTTATTTTATGATTACAATTTTTTTTTTAAAATTATTATCTAACTATTATATTATGAATAAACTATTATATTATACGTTAAGAAATTTTTCAATGATAATTGCATATTATCTATGATGTAATTAGCACCTAAATATTTCTTACCATACAAGATATAGATCACAAAAGTCTTTCTGAATTTAAGCTTTTGTGATCCATAACTTGTATGCAAAGAATTTTTTTGGTCATAATCAGATAAGAGAAAATTGTGTCCACAGGTTTCGAACTAGTGGTTCATATTTATGTCAATATTTTATTAATCACTTAAATGTGATTTTATTGTATCATATAATTTTATAGGTTTAGGTTGATATATTTATTTTAGAAAAAAAATCCAAAATTTTAATTTAATTATCAACTAGTCTAGATCCATCTTAACTCTGGATCTATTTCGAACTAATGGTTCATCTTCATGTCAAGATTTTATTAATCACTTATATAAATGTGATTTTATTGTATCATATAATTTTATAGGTTTAGGTTGATATATTTATTTTAGAAAAAAAAAATCCAAAATTTTAATTTAATTATCAACTAGTCTAGATCCATCTTAACTCTTGATCTATTAAGAGTGGAGGGATCAAATCTCTTTTCACTCTAAAGAAGGTATGCATATCAAAATATTTGATCCTTGCTGGTCATTGGTAGGTCTAGAGTTAAGATGGATCTAGGCTACTCTTTTCACTCTAAAGGAGGTTTGCATATCAAAATATTTGATCCTTGCTGGCCATTGGTAGGTCTAGAGTTAAGATGGATCTAGGTTGGTTTAAAATGCGACCCAGGGACATCTAAGCCATCAAAGTCACCCAGGAATCACACCCGATTTGGGCCACACCAACTCTAAGCTGACTGGATTTTAGCATGTCTACTTCCCCTAACACATGTGCAATAACCTCTATGACCCAAGGACATCTAAGCCGTCAAAGTCACCCAGGGATCGCACCCGATTTGGGCCACACCAACTCTAAGCTGACTGGATTTTAGCATGTCTACTTCCCCTAACACATGTGCAATAACCTCTATGAGGTTTGATCCCGGGTCGCCTTACTAATGAGGCCCATCCTCAACCGGTTGTGCTAGTGGGACTTGACACATTATGGGTCATTTTTATTTTTATTATTAGTTTATTTTTATAGGGTTATTTTTATTTTATTTTGACCAAGTTAAAATGTTTAATTTACATTACATTACATTAATATTTTTATTTTTTTATTTTATTTTATGTGATTTGATGTACTCTAAATGTTAAACATTACATTACAACATATATACCATACTAGCCAGGAGAGCACCGCCAAGCAATAATTATTATTTATTAGAAAGATGGAAGAAATTAACTTCTACTAAACATTTTAACTTTTTTTAATAATAAAATATTATCACTAATTTAATTTATATAGGTACTCTAATAACCATTATAGATCCATGTTAACTTTAGATCTACCAAGTTGGGAGAGATATTAAATCTCTTGAGATGTAGGCCCTTTTTTTGCTACAAAACTTTAAGAAATGCTTGCACCTCCACAAATTCAATAGATATGGAATGAAGATGAATCTATGTTGGTTTTGAGAAACAAACTAATCAAATATTTTAACTATAAGAAAATTTATTTATGATTCACACTCTTCACATCAAAATGTTAATACTTGTTCTCCCACATTTGGAAAAAGAAAATATATACTTATAAAATATAAATCTTTTATATATATTGAATTATTTTTGTTATTAATATTTTTTTAAATGTGAGAGTTCAACTCCATATTGAAATGGATCTATGCCATCGTTCAAAATTAGAAATAATATAGTAGTAAATAAGATCTCTATTGTTAGAAATAATATAGTAGTAAATAAGATCTCTATTGTTTTTTTCTCTTGCTATCTATAACCTACATTCAATTTTTTTTTATTAAATTTTTTTAAATGAAATAAATTACACATCTCACTTATAATGTAATGTGAAAATATAAGAAAAAAATCATTTATATTTCTCTTTGTATAAATTTATGCAAATACTTTATTTATTGTTTACACTAAAATATTTTTTTATTATTAATTATTAGTTGGTTAGCCAAGATTTAACATGCACCAAATATTCTAGAATATTTATGGTGGTATACACAAATCAAAGGTTAAGAATGATCTCCAAAGTAGTTATGATATTTTTGTCCTTTTAATTAAATTGTTTAATTTAAAAATAAATATATCATGTGAACAAGTGTCGTATGAAGTGACCTATGGTTTTTTGAGCATGGGATATTGACAAGCCATGGTATTGGCCCATGGAATTCATAATCTCCATGATAAAGTGGGGTAAATCTTCATGGTTAAGAACTTTGTTCCTTGTTTTTTTTAATGTATATATGTTTAACTTATATGTTAATTTTTTATAATTATTAATAATATAAATAATTATTATAATTTAAAATAGAGTTCTAATTTGGTTAATTCTTTAATGATATTTTAAAATGTTAGCAATGTGAGATGCATAATGAAGTAATTGTTTTGATGTTTATTATAGATTGATCTTTATTGGTGTTGAGGTCCATTTAATTTACATAGTTTCCCTAATAAATACTATATGTCAATTCACCATAAATTACACTTGATGGAGTAGCAAAAATACAATTTTTAGTAATGAAGGAATTACATAGCTTCCTCAGCTCAAGTAAATTAATTTTGTTTTAATGGGAAGAAATTTGTATACCTCTATTTTATATATCGTTTCTTATTTTAAAGTATTTGAAAAAGGGTTACTATTTGAAGTTATTTTCCACACAAACATGGAATGAAAGCATGAAAAGTGGAGTACTTCCCCATATTTCATGGATGCTAAATCAGGTAATCCCTTGACCTTGATTATGGGCCTCATTCTAAGTTAATTAAAGAGAGTCGAACTAGTAGACCTTGATTACAAGGCCTCACTACAAGGGAATCAAAGAGAGTGGAACCAGTGATCAGCCACAACTAGCAAGAATTATACAAGCCCATTGAACTCCACAATGAATCGTTATTTTATCAAGAGAAATCATTCAACATTTATATAAACAAAGGATAGTTACCATATCACAACCGACTAGTAGCTTTTCTAACTATAAAACAAAGATATCTAAACTAATCAATTCTAAATGAATAATGTAAAATATCCTGAAGGATTAGTTAACATCTCCCCCTTAATCCGAAGGGACATCTGACATGCTAAGTAACATTATGAAATTTTCAAACTTTTCTCATCCTAGTGCTTTGGTGAATCTATTTGCTATCTTTTCTGAAGTAGGATAATGTGTCAGATGAATAACTTTTGCCTCTACATAAAGTCGAATCAAGTGATACTTTGTGTTAATGTGCTTGATTGGATCATGAAACTTTGGATTCTTAGCCAACTGAATTGTAGAAGAATTATTGACAAATAAAGTAGTTGAATCATTCTGCTTCTCCTGCAAGTCTTCAAGTATCTTGCGAAGCCAAATGATTTCTTTTTTGGCTTGAGCTACTGCAACATATTCAACTTTAGTGGTAAAATTAGCAGGTACAGATTGCTTGCGTGACCTTCAACTAATGGTTTTTGATCCAAGATTCATAAATTGTTAGGATATTTCGACACATAGGAAATAGTTAAGTATAACTTGGTCTAGTGTAGAGTTAGGTAAAGTGTGTTTCTTTACTATGTACTTTTGTAACTTACAATCTGACAGTTATGATATGTTTTAGACATGAAGTGATCTAATGGTTCATTCTCTCCTCAGTATTACCGATACTTGATCTGTGATTTAACACTCGATTGGTTCATGGTCTCTATTTAAAGAGCATGGAAGGTCATTTGTAAGGTGGTTGTTCATGAGAGAAGCTAATGTAAATTTTATTTATTTTACATTAATAAATTACCTGAAGTGGCCATGATGGCTAAGGCCATGGATTGTTTCCCTCTTTGAGGGTTTTAACCACGTCAAGAATACTGGTGTATTGATCTGTGATATGTTTGTGAGTGGTGTCATTTGGTGTTCTATTTGAGGAACTTACCCTCTAAATTCCTATATGCTATCAGAGCTATTTGAGGGCCACATCCATTGGTGATCCAAATCTGAAGTTGGTACAAATGCATTCGACCGCCGTTTCCTAGATCTATTGTTTCTGACCGCTTTCGGGCCAAGAGGACTACTCTATTGTGTTAGGATCATTTCTTCCAGTGATAAACCCTTTTAGTTTCAAGCAAAAAGGTTTCTAGTAGCCCTAGCTACATCATTTTTAGGATCTATAGGTATACAATCTTTATTTGCAGTTTTAGTTATTGATCTCTCTGTTTATTTTGGTTTATTTATCTCTCTGCTTTTTATTATTGGATCCACACTTTTCATTTTTGTGTATGCTCTTTGCCTCGTGACTTTGTGAGAGCTGGGAAAATCAGAAACAGAAAGGAAGGATGCTATTTTCTGCTACGCCTTAGTGTGATCTTGGAAAATCAGAAACATTAAAGAAAATATTTAGGTTTTGGCAAAATCTAACTTCAAGTCGTAATGTTTGGTTTTTTTTGCATGTCCATTTTGGGTTGTGTGGTTTTTTGTTTTGTAGACAAAAATAGTTTTCTTAAGTAAGCACACACTCCAAAGCTTCAGTGACTAAAAAAAATCCCTTCCTATTTTCCAAAAATTACTAACATTTTAAACTAGCTCACTTGGTCCAAAGTTACTTTATTAGAATAGAGGTTTTGGGTTAAAGTCTTTCTCTTAGTTGAGCTACTTTTTCAAAAAACACATGTAACTTATGTTTTAAAGTTACTTTATGTAAAAGTGTTCTAACCCATTATAAAAAGTGAGTCACTTATAATTCTAAAGTCTCTTTATCTTTTATTTAAGTTACAATTAGTGGGTAGCTCATAAAGTACCATTGCAAAAGTGACTTTCACTTATTTATAAAAGTGGGTCACATATATATTTTTTTTAAATGAGCTAATTAGATTTAATTTTGGAAAGAAGGGAGTTTTTTTTTTAAATATAATATTATCATTCACTTCCGCACATTCACATACTTCGTTGGCATGTTCAACAACTTTTCTTCAAAAAGCCATAACTTCTTCATCCAGAAGCTGTTTTCAGAGCCATTTTTTTTAATCGGTTTAATTTTTCGAGATATTTCCATTGGAACACTTAGTTGTAGCATCTATAGCTTCAGTTTGTGTTAAAATGGAAATTTTATGCCAAGTTATTCTTGATGACACCAACTACTTCTAATGGGTGTCCTACATGGAGGATTTACTTAGAAGTAAAGGCCTTTATAGAATATCCTCATGCCGAGAGTCTAAACCTAAAGATGAAGATAAGCAAGCCAAAAGGGAAAATAGGCAAGATCAAGAACGTGGGTTGATAGAGATGTTTATTTCTCCAGAACTTAGATTCCATATTACAGAACTTGATACCCCTGATGAAGCAATGAAACAACTCAATAAAGTTTTTGGAATTAAAAATGAAATTAGAGCCCATCAACTCGAAAATGAGTCTCTTACGTTGGACCCCAATTATTTTTCATTCATTGAATATTTTTTATCCATGTTCAATACCCTTAGACTTCTCTTAGAAGGTGTTAAGGTTAAGAAAGAAGTTGGTAGCCTCATCTATTCTATTCTTACTAAGTTGGGACCATCCTACTCTATGTTTGTTTCCACTTTTCATTCTACTAGAGAAGCCTTTATTTCTCAAGGACAATATTACAAGTCCCCCTCTTTTGATGCCTTTTGTGATTCTTTAATAAGAGCATAAGAAAAAATCTGACATCTTGGTCTTCTTAATCTTGGAAACTCTTCTAAGAAAGCCTTAGCCTCCCATCAACAACCAAGTTCAAGGAATCCTAACAAGTAGTATCCTAAAAAGAATGGTCCTAAACCAACTAAGGGTCATAAGCACTTTTAGTCTCAAAATAAAAAATCAATTCAACAAAATGATAAGACAAATAAAAACAAAGGGAAGAAGACTGATAGACATTGCAACTTTTGAAATCAAGATGACCAATTAAAATCCAAATGCCTTAAGAATATGGAATCCTTGGAAGCAACAGTGAAGAAGCATAACCTCCATTTGGAGCACTCTTCAACTTCATCTTCATCTTTAGGAATAACAATTTCTGCATGTGGTTGTCAAGCATCTTGGTCTGGTTATGCACTAAATGTATCTTCTTCTTTTCATTCTCATGAGTGGCTCATTCATTCTAGAGCTTATTATCACATGGCCAAAACCAAAGCCATTTTTTCTTCTTTAAATGATTGTAACATAAAAAATATATATGTTGGTGATGATAGATCTCTTAGTGTTGTAGGGACTAGAACTATTCATGTAGACAATGGTCAATTTAATGATGTATTATGTGTTCCAACTTTATCCTGCAACCTTCTATCTGTATATTAGATAACTCATTCAGGTGAAGGTAAAACCGTTGAATTTTCACCTCACGATGGTGTAATTAAGGACCTAAGAGATCCTAGACAGATTTTAGCTACTGGAATTGTTGATGATTATACAAGGTTATAATTTTAACAAGTTTGGGTCATCAACTCTTCCCTCGATATTTGTTTCTCATAATGATGAAGTGAGCAAACTTTGGCATGAGCGATTTTGTCACTTAAACTATCGCTCCCTTTAAAATCTAGGTAAAGAAAATATGGTGACAGTCTTCCTATGGTATCTTGTAGAGATGTTTTTTTTTTTTTCGGATGTGTACTCGAAAAACATCATCGGGATAGTTTTGAAAAACATACCCCTTGGCACGCCTCATCCCCTTTATAGCTTGTGCATAGTGATTTATGTGGTCCATTTCTAGTTGTTTCATTCTCTGGCTACAAGTATTTCTTAACTTTCATTGATGATTTCTCCAGACACACTTGGGTATACTTCTTAAAACTCAAGATTGAAGTATTTAACATGTTCTTGGCCTTTAAGACCTTTGTTGAGAAACAATCTGGACATCAAATTCTTAAACTAAGATCTGATAATGGTGGAGAATATGTTAACAATAAATTCATCAACTTTTGCACTAAGCATGGAAATAAAATGCAACATATTGTTCCATATACTCCACAATAAAATGGTGTATTTGAAAGGAAGAATTGCACCTTAAAGGAAATGGCTAATTGTATGTTTCAATCTAAAGGACTTAATCTTACTTTTTGGGCAGAAGAAATTACCTGTGAAAATGACATAGTAAACCACACTCCTACTAAGGCTTTAAAGAATATCACTCTAGAAGAAGCTTGGAGCTCAATTAAACCAGATGTAAGCCACTTTCGTGTTTTTGGAAGCGAAGCATGGGCCCATATTCCATATGAGAAACATAAAGCCTTAGAACCTAAGAGTAAAATGTATTTTTGTTGGATATTCTGAAGATGTCAAAGGATATAGACTTCTTCCACCTAAATACAAAAATTTTATCATTAGAAGAGATGTAAAGTTTGCTAAAAATATATCAGCCTACGAGCCTATTTCAATAGATGTGCCACCTCTCTCTATCCCTTCTACTTCTGAAAATATTTCTTCTTCAGATGATGACAGTAAGGATTAAAATCCTCCCCCACCTTATCGAGATCCTCCTTTAGCTCCTCAACTTCCAAAATGGGTCTGTACTACTTGAGATGTAGTAGGTGCTCTTGTAGGAGATCCTACAGATCAGCGTCATACACATTCTCAGTTTAATAGAGGCTCTTCTTTACTGGATCAAGCTTCAACAAATTTTGATCCTAACACCTTTGCAAAAGCTTCAAGCCATATAGATTGGGATGCATCTATCAATGAAGAATATCATTCATTAATGGCAAATGATACATGGGATCTTGTTCCTCTTTCAAAGGGACGAAAACTTGTTTGATGCAAATGTGTTTACAGAACCAAGTTTGAACTAGATGGAAAAGTTGATAAACATAAATCTCGTCTTATTGCTAAGGGTTTTTCACAAGTTTGAAGGCATTGAATATAGTGAAACCTTCTCCCCTATTTCCAAAATGAACTCTATCTCCCTTGTTCTTTACCTTGCTGCCTCTTTCAAATGGGAAGTCCAACAGATGGATGTTAAATATGCCTTCTTGCATGGGGACTTGCATGAATAAATCTATATGGAAAAACCTCCTAAATTTATAAAAATAGACTCCAGCCTTGTATGTTGGCTTAAGAAATCCCTTTATGGTCTCAAGAAAGCTCCTCGAGCTTAGCATGACAAAATGGATAGCTTTCTTTTAGATACTGGCTTTTCTAGGTATCATTATGATAATACTGTCGGCACCAAGAAAGTGGTTAAGTCTCTTATCATTCTTTTTATTTATGTTGATGATCTTATCCTTACTGGTAGTGATCCCAACCTTATAAACCATGTGAAGTCTAGCCTTAAAAAGAAGTTTGAAATGACAAACTTATGACACTTGCATTATTTTCGTGGTCTTCAAGTCTTGCAATCTAAGGAAGTATTTCCCTTTCCCAGTCCAAGTATGCCTGTGATATTCTACACCACTTTCACATGGAATACTATAAACCAACCACCTCTCCCATTCAATATGGAGCAAAACTTTTAGTCACTTGTACTTCCCCTAAAGTTGATGCTACCTTATACCGTCAACTTGTAGGAAAACTTTTGTATTTGACCCATACCCGTCTTGACATTTCCTTTGATGTTGGACTTATTGCTCGGTTTATACAAAAACCACATGAAAGTCATTGGAAAGCAGCTAAAATAATAGTTCATTATGTTCAAGGTATAGTTCAGTTTGGGATTCATTACAGTGCAGAAGCATCTCCTCTATTAGTTTGTTCCTTGATTTCAATTGGGCTAGTGACCCTGATGATTGGAAGTCTACTGTTGGTTATGTCTTCACTCTTGGTTCAGGACCTATTACATGGGCTTGCAAGAAACAAAGTGTCAAATTTCTCTTTCTTCAGCAGAAGCAGAGTATCATGGTGCCATAAAGGTTAGTAAGAAAGCCCTGTGGCTTCATTAGATCCTATCAGAGTTTGGCTTTCAACAATAGCATTTGACTACATTTTGGTGTGATAATAAACATGCCATTCAACTATACAAAGATCCATTGCAACATCAGTGTAGAAAACACATTGAACTACACATGCACTTCATTAGAAAGCTCATTCATGACCATGTTCTTGAAGTGAAATATTGTTCAACTGATGATCAAGTTACAGACATCTTTACAAAGGTTCTCACATAGGCGAAGTTTACTAAAATTCGATTTATGGTTGGAGTTCAGGAAATTGTCACTAAGGGGGGATAGGCTCTAGTTCCTCCTTCCTTCTCATAGTGTGTCATATTTGTACATCCTTCAATCCTATCCCAATTTTCTCTTAAGGGGGGATGTTAGGATATTACGACACATAGGAAATAGTTAAGTATAACTTGGTCTAGTGTAGAGTTAGGTAAAGTGTGTTTCTTTACTATGTAATTTTGTAACTTACAATCTCATGGTCACGATATGTTCTAGACATGAAGCGATCTGACGGTTCATTCTCTCCTCAGTATTACCGACACTTGATCCATGGATTAAAACCCAATTGGTCCATGGTCCCTCTTTAAAGAGAATGGAGGGTCATATGTAAGGCGACCATTCATGAGAGAGGATTATGTAAAATTTTCTTTCTTTCACTTTAATAAATTTCTTGAAGTGGCTGCGTTGGCTCAGGGTGTGGACTATTTCCCTCTTTGAGGGTTTTAACCACATCAAGAATACTAGTGTACTGATCTGTGATCTATTTTTGAGCGGTGTCCTTTGGTGTTCTATCTAAGGAACTTACCTTGTAAATTCCTACACAAATAACCAAAATTAGATACCCCATTCTCTTTATCACCATCAAAGTTAAAGTCTGAATATACAATGTGATGGAAATTTGCAACTTTGGTGTATTTGATGCCAAAAGTTTGAGTTCCCTTCAATTATTTCAAGACTATCTTCATTTCATTCCAATGACCTTCGCAGGGCTAATGCATGAACCCGTAAAGTATACCTACAACAAAATTATTGTCAAGTCTAGTAGTGGTTAAAAAAATTAAACTTCAAACAAGTTGCGTGTACTGTGTTTGATCATCAGATGCACTTCCATCAGTAGAAGTAATTTTCAAATTCTTCTCCATGGTAGTAAAAACAGGATTATAAACCTGCATCCCAAATATATTCAATAGTTGTCCAACATACTTCTTCTGAGAAATAAAAATATGCTTGGGTTGTTGATCAACTTCAATTCCTAAATAATTATGCAACAAACCCAAATATGTCATGTCAAAAAAAAATTGTAGCTCCCTTTTAACAGATACTTTATAATTATCATTGTTCCCTGTAATCATCAAATAATCAACATAGACAGCTAGATATATAATAGATTTTCCAGTCTTCTTGACAAATAAAGTTTCATCATCTAGGTCAAAAATTTTGTAATTCAACTTAAGGAGGTGTTCAATTATTTTTTCATACCAAGCATAGGATGCTTGTTTCACTCCATATAATTCCTTTACCAATTTGCATACCTTATTTTCTTTGCCTTTGATAGCAAAACCCTCAGGCTAAAACATGTAGACATCCTCTTTCAAATCTCCATTAAAAATTTTCTTTTCTCATCCATATGATGTATCTTTCATTATTTTTGTGTTGCAAGAGAAAACTAAGTTCTCATTGTTCCCCATTTTGTTTTAGGAGAAAAATTCTTTGTATGATCAACACCTTCCTTTTGAGCATAGCCTTTAGCTACAAGTTTGGCCTTGTATTTTTCAAGTGAACCATCTCCTTTATACTTGATTTTATAGATCCATTTACAACCAATAGGTTTTATGCCAATAGGAGGATCCACCAACCTCCATGTGCCATTTTTTATAAGGGCATCATTTTCTTTCTTCATTGCATCATTCCATTCATCACAATTAGTAATTTCTTAAAAAAAAAAGAGGTTTTCTAATTATGGAATAATTATATTCACAATCATGAGAAACATTACCATAGAAGAATTGTTTATCTCATAATCATAAAATTTGCTTGGAAATTTACAAATACAATTGGATCTTCTCAAAGGTTGTTGAAGTGGTTGTGAGGCTTATCTCGTAGTATAGGTTCTTCACGTACACTTTATGACTCTGTAGAAAGAACATTATCTTCCAAATTTTCCTTAGAAAAAACATCTTCATGAATTAAAGATGGAAAACCCACAGACTGATCCAAAATGGGAACCCCCCTTCAGTATGTGGAAGTGTATTTTTAGATTCAAAATTAATTTTCTTGGATGTAAATTTCTCTAAGTGAGAAAGTTGTTGATCAACAATGGAGATTTTATTTGCAGATTCTAAAAATGACATCTCTGGAAGAATACATTTTTTGTTTTCCTCATCATGTAATTTGTATGCTTTTGAAGTACTGGAATAACCCAGAAAAATACACTTTTGACTTCTTGCATTTAATTGTTTCTTTGATGCTTAGGAATAAGTGTGTAACAAGTAGATCCAAAAAAATTAAAATGATGAACTGTTGGTAACCTGTTGTACCAAAGTTCATATGTTGATTTGTTGTTGATGATAGAAGAAGGACATATATTTTTAATGTAGGCTGCACAGAGTAATGTTTCTCACCAAAACATTAACTTGACATTTTTGAAAAACATCATTGATCTAACCATGTTAAGCAGAGTCATGTTCATCCTTTTGCAACACCATTTTGTTTTGGATTATATGGAATAGTAGTTTGGTGTTTGATGCCATTCTCTTAAATATTGTTCAAAATATTTAGAAGTATATTCACCTCCATTATACGTTTATAATGTACCAATGTTCTGTTGAATTTCATTTTTAACCATAGCATGAAATGTTTTAAACATATCAAAAACTTGTGTCTTTTTCTTCAAAACATAAACCCAACACATCCTCGAATAGTCATCAATAAAGGTGAGTATATATTTATTTCCATTGGTAGTTGCTATAGGCATAGGCCCACATAAATTTGAATGTATGAGACCTAATTTTCCTAGAAGATATATAAATAGAACTATGAAATGGTTGTTTACAATGTTTTCCCAAAATGCAAGCATCACATGGTGTGATATTTCTTGGAATAGAGGGGAGACCTTTAATGCCTTTCTCTTTCATAATTCTAATGTTGTTATAGTTGATGTGACCAAATCTTGCATGTCATAATAAAATAGAAGGAAAAAGATTATTTTGTTGCACTAATAGAGCTGAATTTGTAGAAAATTGTGTAGTAGATGGAGTACTAATTAATTTCAATAGTGTACCTTCTTCAACACCAATCATAAAAACTGAATTATCACTTACTCTATGGATTTCAGTAATGCCATCAAAAATATGGATTGAATGTACTTGTTTTCTGATATGAATGAGAGACATTAAGTTCCTCTGAAATTGTGGTATATAAAGAACATCCTTTAAAACATAATCTGCTAAATGTGGAATCTTTAATCTAATTTATCCAATTTGTGATGGTTTAACTTTCGATTTATCAGCAAAATATACAACACTATCAACATTATCACTGAAACTTTCAAAAACATCTTTCTAGAATGTCATATGACAGGTAGCGCCTGAATCTAAAATCCAGCTGTCCTCCCATGAAGAAAATGTAGTATTAAAAACATTATCAATGTTGAAATTGCAATGAGCAACTATAGAATGAGAAAATTCATTTGTTTTACTTTTTTTAGAAGGTGGTTTCTCTGTCTTGTCATTAATTGGCTCTTTCTTTTCATTATTAATCTTCTCCCAAGGAACCTTGCAATTAGTTGAACTATGATCAGTTTTTCCACATCTATAACACCTGATATTTGGTTTATTAGATTGAAAATTCTTCTGTGTTTGGTAATTTTGTTGTCTATCACCCTGATTGTTGTTATTATTGCCCCCCTGCCTCTAAACTTTTGTCTAACTCGGCCTCTAGGTTTCTTACCACCTATGGCAGATTCACCTTGTGATTTATGTTCCTTTTTTGCATGGCACAATATTTCTATATTTGAATTAGAAACAAACTCTTTCGTCTCAAAAAACTTTTCTATTTCTCCAATTTTATTCACTAGTGTATCAAAAGTAATTTCCTTTAATTATCCACTAGCTTGGAGAGATTCCAAGTAGTGACAATATGTAGGGTGTAGGGCCTTGATGAAGGCAGTTAATTGTAAGTCTACTTTAACACCTGTGATTTCTATGTCATAGAAAATATTTTTAGTTTCAGAAACTAGAAAATATTTTTAGTTTCAGAAACCAATGTCATTGGATCATTGTCCTTCATCTCCAAATTAAATAACTTCAATAACAATTGAATAATCTCTAATTCTGAATGTGAATTATATAGTTCCTTTAAAATTTCTAATGCTTCATATGTTGTCTTATAGGAATGGATGTATCTTCTTACCTCTTCTGAGACTAATGTTGTAATCATATCATAGGATTTTTTGCTCTTGAATTTCCAGATGGCATGTTGTTTTTCATCATTTGGAGGTTTTGGTGCAATTTATCTATCATGTCTATCATTTTTTCCTTGGAAAACATCCTACCAGAAATCATTAAAAATAAATGCACTCTTGAGCTTTCTTATCCATTCCGGGTAATTTTCTTTCCCAGAAAGGACAAAACTCCAACTAACGAAAGTATGGATGTCATCTTTAAATGAAAAAAAAAAAAAAACTTTTAGTAATTATGATGAATTGCAAAACTTTGTATGAAAAGATGTCACCGTCTGTAAAAAAATTTTTGAAAGTACCCTCGTATTTTGATCAACGGTCATGTGGGCAAAACCTTCGCAACAACAATTTAACAGATCTCAAGTAAAGCTCCACCAGTGAACAACAATACAAACATTAAAATTTATCATCAAATAACAAATTTTGTAACTAGCGATTGGTGGATAATCAAATGAAATGAATGTTAATGCCAATTCAATCAGTGGTCTAGATCGGGTCCGACAGATCCAACGATGTATGACGGAACATAAACTGCCATATGTTAGTGAGATGAGTGGTCTCGAGGATGGTTTCAAGAAAATGGATGATCGATTAATCAATGGCTCCAGTTAATTATGAGGACACTCTCCTAGGTTTCAAAGTCCACCAATAGTGATGTCATAAACCACCTGACGCATGGTGAACCTACACATTAATTCCGTTGCACCATCCACGTCACCTAGTCGCACAGTCACACGTCAATGAGATCTAAATGGAGTTTAAAATAGGCTCAATAGATCATTAGGATCATTGCTCTGACAATTCTAACCCTCGTCGCTTTGATACCAGTGTATAGGCCCATTGAACTCCATAATGAATCGTTATTATATTAAGTGAAATCATTCAACATTTATACAAACAGAAGATAGTTGCCAAATCACAACCAACTTGTAGTTTTGCTAACTATAATGTACAATATCCCAGAAAATTTGTTAACAATAATATAAAAAAACTTCATATCTAATTCCACTGCTTGAACAACTAAATAATAATAAATATATAATCTGAGATATTTTATTTATGAAATATAAAAGCTAAAAAGCTATTCATATTTTAGAAATTTTTTTAAATTTACTTTTATAAGTTAAATCTAGAGGTTCGTATCTATT
>APFE031728477.1:0-61643 GCA_000404065.3 Pinus taeda | reverse complement strand
ATCCAAAAAACTTTGGACATTGGAAAAAAGTTGTATTCATGTAAACCTAATTGCAAAAAAATAATAAAAATACTTCTCTTGAGAAATAAATCACTCATGTGATTTTCATAATAAGTACAAAATACCAAGGATGAGGAATCGATAATGAGAAGGTGAAGGCCTCTTTCAGGTAGTTTTATTAATCTAGGTAAAGGATTATTCTTATCATTTTAGAAAAGGAATGAATGGGAAGAAAAAATAGAATTGTTAATGAAAAATTCAAAATTTTAATTAATTAAAAAAAATAAAGTAATAAATAATTGATTAATAAAATTAGAAAGATAAAAGGATTACATTTTATTAGTTATCATATTAATATAGAATTTTATATTAGTTAGAAGAAATATAATTTGTATTTTGAGAATTAAAATCATCAACAAAGATAAAAGATAAAGGGAAGATGTAACATGTTTTTAAATTCATTTAATTAATAGCCTTAACATGTCTTTAAATTCATCTAATTAATAGTCTTAACATGTCTCTTAATTCACTTAATTAATACTCGTAACATGTTTCTAAATTCATCTAATTAATAGTCAGTTTTTGCACAATTTTCTTTTTAAAGAAAATTATTTACATTATTTTACCACTAGAATTTAGGCTATTCTATTTAGATAAGTGGAAGAAGAAGAATTTCATTAATCATCTTTATTTTATTGGTATATCATGAAGTATTGTTTCATTTTTCCTTCTCAAATATTGCTTATATTTCATGTTGAAACTGGACATGGTGCTTGGAGACTCTCTAGACTATTTCCACGTGCATGTTTGTTCTTTGAGGCAATCTTTAAATTCTAAGCTATGTTGAATTTTGTAACTAGAGTCAGTCTTCATAATTTATATTTTCACCCTTGAATTATGTAAGACATATTTTTCATGTCAGTTTCACAAAGAAAAATATATATGATGATTAATATAATACATTTTATTCATGTTGGTTTTATTACCTACCATTTTGCGTATGATATCCCTAGGAGAAAATTTTTCTCCAAGATGGTCCTTAGTCGGCAACCAACAACCCCTTGCAGCCACTAGCTAGCTCAATATGTCATTTCTATGCTACTTGAGCCAATCATGTGGCCCCTCGCCCATCTGCCATGATTATATTTTTTAAGGTGCGCCTCCCGAACCTAAAGGTATTCCTTGTCATTTGATAATTGACTATTCTAGTTTGCTTATCATGGACACTTATGGCATGGATTAATGGGCGGATTCGGTGGAAAGAATGGTTAATGTATGTGCCCTTGTCCCCAAGACCCTTTTGGGTATTAATCTTGCATTCTAGTCCCTTGGAATCTCTTTTACTGATCATTTGGCTTCAGGGATGGTATTTCATGGGAAACCCCGATTTTGGTTGCGTGGTCCCACTCCCTTATTCGCTCATATTACCCCCTTTCCACTCATTATTACCACGTTCATCATTTCTCCCACTTGGGTCCACATTCCCCCACTGGGTCCACATAGGGTTAGCTCATCCCTTCCCCTCGCCCACACCCTGGGTCAGGCTTGAAATGATGCCTTGGAGGTTGATGCAACTAAAAATAAAGATAAAAGCATATTTGGCCACATTGAACAAGAAAGTGTACCAAAAAATGCAAAAAAAGGATGGGACAAACACATTTATCACGTGGGAAAAATCCAATACATGAGTTTTACCCCATCATCATGGTCATCACCCTGGTTCCTACAACTTCTATGAGCCTCCTTCATCACATAGGAACCCATGATTGTCCCAACCCCTGGTGGAAAATGAATTGACCTACCTTTAAAAAGGGGTATCCACTGCTACATCTTATGTATCATGCTCTTATCCCTTTAGTCTCGAGCAGCTAATAAAAGAAAATCATAAAAACGCAAAATACATATAAACAAGGGTGAAAAAATCAAGGCCATGGCACCTCATGTACCACGATTGGTCCCTTCTATATATTATAAGCCCAAGTGTGGGCTTCCATCTTATTAGCTACCTTTGTACCCCAACATGTGACCCAAGGCTACCCCTTCTCATCCCCTACTTCATTCACCTATCTGTCACATGCCACCACCTTCTGAAGAATGTACTTTGAACATATTATCCCCTTTAGAAGTAGAAACCACATAATAGGATACTTGGTGTTAGTTTGAAATTTCTTGGAATGTGTACCAAAAATACTTCACTTGAGTCGCTAGGTGACAAGTGACCCTAACAACAAGTTGATGGATACTAGTGATTCAAATCTGCAAAAAAAATGGAAAACTTGCAACAAAAGTATAGACAATCCATAATAGAAAGTAGCAGTAGAAAATATCCAATGCAATAATCCAAATGGAAAGACTTTAAATGAATAAATTTTTTATTAAAAACACCTGGTGAATAAGATCTACCAATGGGTATGTAAGTCCCACTCCGTGGGATGGGTCCTTTGATTTCCTTGATGCTTTAGAAAATGATCTTCTCTCTCAATATGTGAAAAACCTAGACAAAATGTGGAGAACTTGATTGAGAGCTCCAAAAAAAAAGACAATAATGCTAACGATGATTATGAACATGGTGAAGAATGAATTAAAAGTTCTCCTATTTATAACAAAGTATTGAGTTAATCTAAAAAATGGAGAATAATCATATTAACCAAATCAAGATCTAACTGGTTGGAATGCTTTATTATATTGATTGAAGAGGTAAAAGACATTTAAAATGGTTAAATATATCTATTTAGAAACAATTAACAAATAAAATTATTTATTAATTATTTCGTGAGAACTAAGAATGGTGAGAAATTGAAATAATTATTAAATAGTGATTTAACAATTATTCCAATAACATAAATAAGGAAAATTAAATAAATAGTGATTTATTTAATTATTCCTAAGGGATTTAGTCAAATGTGACAATGAATAATTATTTAACTAATGATTCAATAATTATTCCTAGAGAAAATAAAAAAAATAGTGATTTATCTAATTATTCTCATGGGTTTTTTTTATTTAAATCAGAACATAATTTAATTAAAGTGATTTAATAAATTATTTTCTAGAGTGAAAGTGATTTTACTATGGTAAACGTAAATCTACATGGTGTATTTCGATCCACCTAGTTAGAAATGGCTAAGTGATCATTTTTTAGTGATAACAGATTTCTGCCACATGTATGAGTGTTCGGAGCAAATCGTATGATTGAAATACGTTGTAGGTTACAATACCACAAGACACCAAAAGGGGAGTTGAGAGAAATAACTGAGGCAAGTCAAGGATGAACAAATAGTGGAGGGGGCGAGACCTACTAAACTGATAGAAGTCTCCTTTTATGTGGGAGTACATGATCTCAAATGAGGTGGGGGATGCATACCCATACCCGTTGAGATAACTACGTATAAAGAATAATGATGAGATAAATAATGTGGGACTAAGCTACAAAGTACATGATACACTGGCATCTGGGCCATAAAATAATACGATGGATCCCATATACATATTGTGCCTAAAAAAACATAGGCTAGCACTGAATTTAATAACATCTAAGTACGTGAGACATAATTCCCCTCAAGCTGACATGATGAAGGGGGGGGGGGGGTTCACAACCAAAGAAGCCCTTCTGACTAGGAAAGGGCTCTGAGGATCTAAATGGATCATCAGAAGGAGGCATGCATGTTGTGGGTGCTACAAGAGGCAAAAACCAAACCCATCACATTTGCGGAACTACATCTAAGGTTGGATCAACATCTGTGTTCATATGGGCATGTGGGGGGCTACCAGAAGGGCCACTCCCTCACAAGATCTGGAACATCTCACACACACTCGGGAATCACTAGGACAAATATTAATAGTGCAATAAGAAGTTGATGTCAAGCACATGAGAAACAACCAAGTCAAAGGGAAACACTGAGTCCATTTTCTTAATTTGAGGCACCTAACAAAGATGGAAGTTGGAACCAAGGTACACCTCCCTCTAGACCATTCCTCTGGAATAAATGTGTTGAGGTCGAAAGAAGAGGGCTTGCGAGAGTTAAGGCAATAATGAATCCTCAACAAAGGCATAAGGGATCATGGTAGAGTGACCGATGGATTGACACCAGGGATGATGATGGAATGAAATAATATGGGTGGCATACTGGCAATTTCCCTTGTGAGAGAATAATAAGGATGGTTGACTTAGCAGCAAATGACTTGATTCCGGAGGGGATGGTCAATGACTCAAACTATGGTTCGATAAAGACAGAGTAGAACAGCTAGAGGCCAAAAATGCATAAAATGGGAGGGATGTGACACGACAACCTATGAAACACTATACCAGGACAGAAGGGGATGTGGAACAGACTCCATAAATATAAGGGTGACTCATCTCTGATGCTCTAAACAAGGTAACTCGATGATGCTGCCACATTGGGTAGGCCCAGAGGGGACCATGATAACATGAGTAAATGATGGTTACTCATGACTAAAATCGACACATGAGTCAACCAATGCAAAGGTAAAGCGGCACTAGAGTATGAGTGGCTCAAATGAAGAAATTTGGTTTTAAGAGGTGGTAAAGTGAGACCTCATGGAAGAAATGGATTCCTGGTGAAGTGTCAAATTACGAAAAAAAGAGAGACCCATCATAGAAATCGGTGAGATCTTTCCAACGGTGCTGGTAGTTCATCAAACAGAGCTACGATTTGTTCACAATGGGTGACGAAAAAACTAAGGTTTTTCCTTTAAAAGGGCTTGTTGCCCCCAAATCCAATTCATTTTCATAGTGAGTTGTGGAGAATTTGGAGAGAAGAATAAGGCCCTAAATTTTGTGGAGATCATAGCGGACAAACCAACCATTAGAATTTGGATCAATGACTTTTAGGTAGGTGGCCTTACTCGTCTAAAAATGGCCTTAAAGCTTCTTGGAAGGATGGTTCTTGGTGAAGAATCAAGGTAAAATGAATACTAGAATGACCTACTAGAGAAGGTCTAGGGTCATCCCTGCCCACCAAGTCAAACATGGGGACTAGATGATAAAAGTGACATAACAGAGAGTAGAATATTTAAATGTATGGTATGAATCATATATGATATGTGATGTGTATATAGCTCACCAGAGAGGCCGATAGTACAAACTATCTCAGGAATGGAAGGATAATCAACCATACCTAGATCATTGGGGTCTAGATCAAGACTTATGTCAATCAAGTGAGAATGCGGTCAGCGATTCCATCATGCCCCCAAGCATGGGATACTTCCCCCTAGCATATTTGATGGAGGGGACTAATTTGATATGCAAAGGTGAGAATGATGCCCCTAACTGGAGGAGTTTGTAGAGTGCCATTGTGTTCAAAGTGCTCAAATAATGGATTCAAGCAGTCACACATGCTGGCACAAGATCCTACAGAGGATCATGAATAGATGTAGGGCATATTCCCCCCCTAGTAGTGATAGATGGAGTATGCTATGAGCATACCAGATGTATTTAGAGTAGTGGACTCCAAACACATTTTGATGATGTGGTTCTCCATTTGTTTATGGTTTTCTTCTTATGGGGAGAATGGATATATATAGTTAGAGAAAGGAAATGATGGATTACCAATCTCATTTGGCACTACACATATGAATCAAATGGACTGAATTTTTGGGTTCACATATATGGTGTCACCATACCAAAGAATGGCTTCAGATATAATGAACTGATGCTCACCTAGAAAACATGGTGGTTGAACAACAACAATGTCGAAGGGACTAGGTGGTTGATGTAAGATGGAGGAATGATTAAATGGATTGTCCCTAGAGTGATCTAAAGTGATATGAGACTCTAGAGGTTCTTCTAAATGGGGAAGAATAATGGTACTAGAGTTAACACTACTATATGCACTAAGAGGGTTGGGGAGAATTAATTCTCCTCGACTCTCAAAAGTGGAAGGCCCCTTACCCAAACATTGAGTCGCAATGTAATGTAAACAAGGTGGATGTGGTTCAAATTCATAGGTTCAAAGTAAGGGGTGTTGAAACCAGTTGACCTCATTATGGATGAAGCCTTTGGACTCCACAACATATTGGTCATGGGTTTGTTGCAGAAGGAAGTACACATGATGGTGCATATCATCCCAAGTATAATCTGGGGTGGTCATAGATTCCATGATGTCTTCATCAGAATGGAAGATGGGCAGACTGGAGGAAGAAGGATCACATGATGGAGAAGAGCTACCTGAAGCATCTTTATGAGAGACAAGGTTCACATATGCATTGTCAAGGTTGGGAGACATATGACTAGTAGATGGAATATCTATCGATGTTGAGACCGAGATGTTCATTGAAGAAGGTTTAAAAAAATCACAATACGAGACATCAGGGGAGACATCATATTCTGGCATAGGAGTGGGACTAGAATCCAAAGGTAGAGGAGAGGCAGACTCACTACAAGCAACCTCTAATTCACGAAGCACTTGAAGTATATCACAAAAATATTCGATATGGGGGCAGCGATGAGAATAATGGTCGTAATTATCACACAAAGCACATGGGTGGTTTGTTCGTAATGATCTGTTCTTTTTGGTTGACTCATTTAAGGTGACATGGACCTCAAGAATGTTAGAATCGGGGAAGGTATCAGTGACCACATCTTTAAGATGAGGGAGTTCAAAACAATTGTTGGTGGCATGACCGACAACATCACATAAAGCACAAGGAGGAATAGGCTTTGGCATCTTAGGAGGAGCTGGAGTTGTTGGGGGGGTCTTCTCTTTAGTTCCATTTTCTTCAGCTTTACCCCCCTTTCCAAATGATTTTGCAACAAGAGTAGGCTCCTGTTGAGGTTGTTGTGGAACTGAAGCAAAGGCAGTGGTAGGAACAACAAGTTGGGTTGAGATCAAAGCAGTGTAAGGTTTGAATTGGTTGGATGGACTGTTTGAAGGAGGATCGATGTACTAGATTGGGATCCTCAAATTAATGTTGGGTAGACTTAATGTAGCCATGACAGGTGTAGGATATACTCGGGGAGGTGGAAATAAGAAAGGTATCTGACCAGAAGGATAGTGGCTTGGGGGAACTTCTCTAAGATGGTTAAGGCCCGGGAGAACGGTTCTGGGTGGAAATAGATTAGGAGAGACACCAATAGAAGGAAATTATCCTTGAGGAGTAGTATCGGATGGTTGGGATGAGTTAGGAACAATAGGCTGTTGAGGTGCGGTTTGTTGTGAAGGCATTCTGGACCGTTTGTGGGTTTCCCGTGATGCTTGAAGCATGAAAACAATGGATGAGCTAGGCTCATAAGGGGTAGGTGGTGAGCCATAGTAAACACAAAATAAAGTGGAATCTTTATAGACTCTTAGAGAAACATTAGTGAAGGATGAGACAACCTTATTTTCAGCCAAAGAAGAAATGTTGGACTGAGGTGAAGTCTAGGATTTGGGATCATAGTACCTCAACTCATCAACAATGATGATCTTTCCATTGTGGGGAAAGCACATCTTATGGTTAACTTCAAATGAAATATTTGACATAACGTATGTATAACTACAATGCAAAAGGATGTTATAGTCTAAGGCAACATTAATGACTTCAGTGTCAATACAGACAGTCTTTCTAGTAACTGTGACTGGGAAGTTGTGATATAAGCCAAGGGACTATGAAGGATGACCATCCCATGACAAAAGAGTGATGGTGGATGTGGATAGGTCAGGGCAACCAAGTTTCTTCCAAACATTGGCATCCATCATGTAGGTGGAGGCACCTTTGTTGATGATACATCGTTGAACAGTGGAGTTTCTAATGGAGACAAGTATTTGAAATGCAATGGATGAAAGTAGCGAAGGATTTTCTGACTTGTCAACATGAAAAACAATCATTTGATCATATTGGGGATCCACTGCACCAAAAGCATATAGTAGAGATTTATTTGGGAATGGGAAAGTATGGAGGAATTCTAGCATTGACATGGAAACAGGAGACTACGCCAAGTCATCTACTATGCTATATGTATGGGCGAATTTGGCACAAGTAACATTTGGACATAACGGTCCTTTGGGGATCTTGGGAATAACCTTGACCTTAGGTTGAGGGATCTGTAAGGTACCATTGGGTAACGATAGAGGCTCGGTGGAAAATTTGGGTTAGGACTCAGTTGTCGACTTAGCAGATGGCTTGTCGTATTGGCATAATCAAGTCTGAAGGTTGACTTGCTCAGTATTGACCTCATCAAAATTCATCATAAGGTTTTGATAATCATGGTGACCAGATGGAGGAGCTAATTGAGTTGCCTAACCTTGTTTAGGTTGGGTATCTATATATCCTTGGTGAGGGAATGGATTGGTAAGCACTTCTAGTTGAGATGAAGTAGGAGGGGGAGGAGGAGGGGTGGGTTGTGATCCTCAAGAAGCTGCTTGAACTTCCCATACTTGTTGCATTTGAGGTAAAAGAGGACGTTCATAGTTATAATGAACATATATTTCACAAAAGGCATAATATTTATTCGTGCGAAGACCCTTTTTTTGCTTGGGCTAACCGCCTTATTGCTGGGTTGCGGGATTAGGTTGAGGACCTTGATGGGAATTGGATGGAGGACCCTGGTTTTCTTGATTACCTTGAGACTATTGGTTTTGATTACCCTTACCCTTGTTTACTTTCTTGGGGTTAGGGGGATTGGGTTTGCTCTACTGAACATACACTTGTCCTTGCGGAGTAGGTGGTTGTTTTGGGAGAGGGAGACCAGCAATGGGGGGCTGGTGCGCTGGTATCGAAGGGGCTTGAACACTAGGAAGTGCATACTGATAATAAGGACATGGGGAAAAATTGGTATAAACAAGTGATGCAATAGCTGGCCCTGGAATTTGTTGATGTGGATGGGGATATGCATATGGCATGTTGGGACCTAGATAAAGGTTGTTTGGTGGAGGATTTGGGGAGGGATAATTGTAAGTTGAACTGGTCCCTCCTTGAGGTGGAACATTGTTCGCTTATATGGGCCTGACCCAGGTTCGAAAGAATTATTTGGCCAAACAAATCTTGCAGCTACTGGCCCTTTCAGCAACAGTCGGCGGAGCGCGGACTAAGGTCTCACCCGAGGTAGTAGGGGAGGGTGCTAGAACTAGGTTTCCACACCCTTGGGGTGTCTAGATGTGATCTGGAGGGTCTGTGCAACCTTTCGTTGTGTCACACTGGCCTATTTCGTGTATTAGCATGCTGTTTACAGATCTACTCTATGTGATGAAGTATTACTTAGAAAGGTCTTTAAGAAAACATTTATTGGCTTTACTCAGTTCACATACTTAGATTTACCACAGAGTCTCATTCATTCAAAAGGTAATCATATGCACATAGATCAAACAGTAATATCAATCATTCAAAAAGTCAAATTAACATAGAATTATAACAAAACAACTTAACTTTATTTACTTTATTCACAAATAATTCCAGATTTTCCCTACGCACTTAGCTGCAGGGGTCCATGCACACAACTGTGGACTCTTCTAGGCCTCTGCGCACACAGCTGTAGAGCCTCTACCCACTACCCACACTCTCGACTCGGATTTACAGACGCTTACAGATTACTCTCCTCAAAAACCCATTACATCAAGATCATATCCAACACTTAGCTACCTCTGCCCATAGAGCCTCGCTCTATTTATACCTTTCCATGGACCGCGATCCATGGGCGGGCCGACTCAACTTATATTTCTTTACATTATTTTTGGGCAGACTACCCTTTGACTTTGACTTACTACACATCGCGCTCCGTGCTTCTCACAAAATCTTTACCTTCGACTTTCCCAAAATTGCAGGCTTCGTGCCCCATGATTGTTGCATGGGGCTTCCGCTACCCAACAGTCTCCCAACACAATCATCGTGACTTGTCCTGAGTCACTCGTTGGTGCGGTGAGACGCGCTACCGTGGCTTCACGTTTCACCTACCTCTGAGTGATGCTCATTATGTTACTGCTTCTTCGTTGTCTCCTATGATGCTTCGTCCGTCTCCTACTTCGTTGTTGCTACCCATCCTTGCAACTGATAGTGCTCATTCTGCTCTGCTTGGTCAACACAAAACACCCTGTGCTAGGATTTTATCTCTAGCGAGCAAGCCCCATCCGGGACCTCCTTGTATCATCGCAGTCATTTTCGTCCTTCGTATCTACTTGTCGTACTTTCTGCTACAGCTTGTGTTGCAATTTTGCAAGATCTGTGCTGTTGTCCGCAAGATCCCAATCCTCAAGGTCCTTTAAAGGCGACTTAGGAACTTTGTGTCTACCCATGGTATTTGTTCGTACTTCCTTTTTCCTCTCTGTTGTGGTTGGTTGACCTACCCCTGGGCGGGGTGATGGCATCCAGACCAATTCTGCTTCATGTCTCCCCTTTTCTAGTACATCCCCTACTATGGATGATGTCTTCTACGGAACACCCATAGTTGTCAACACCATGCGCCTTAGACAACCCTGCTACTCCATCGGCCATATCACCACCCTCAGGCGTACTCCTTGCATAGAGATAAGAAATGGCTCCATTTCAATACTTTGCATGTATTCCCCGGAAGTGTAAATCGCCCGGTGGATGCCCCTTGGTGATTTATAAGCAATTTGAATTTCAAATTCATCGGTTCCTGCTTGTTCTAGTGACCTCGTGTAAAATCTGTGGCAGCTCGTGTCATATTTGACTCATACTTCTTCTCTTAATTGCTTGTCGCCCGCTCCCTTTTGCCATAATGCAGACATCTTGTCATGAACAGTGATAGGAATGGTCACCTTTCTTTGTATCAATGCATCGGTACACTTTTTATCATGCAGCTGCAAGCTTGTGAACGGGCCAAATTGACACGTAGCCTGGTCCTCGCGCCTCTTTCCCCCAGACTACTTTACCGTCTTGTGCTCTCTTTCAACTGGCTGGAGCGGTGAGACTGTCCCTAGAATGGTTAGTCAGGTGGCCTAGTCGCCCGTGTAAAGCTTTAGGTGACTGCCATTCACTCGGCCCGGGAAGAGGTCTCCATTGAGTTTGGCAACCTGAACTATGCCCCCATTGGTAACTTTTTTGACGATATAGGGCCCTAACCAATGCATTCAGAGTTTGTCAGGAATTTCTTGAACTTACTATCGTTTAACAACACTAGATCATTCTCCTTGAAGGTGCGCACCTTAATATGGTGATCATTCCATGCTTTCTCACGTTGCTTCTATACTTGCTAATGGAATCTAGCCAAAAATCGTTCCTCTTCTAGTTCTACTAGCTGCGTGAGCCTTTCCTCCAAAGCCCCACGATCTGCCATGCCTGTGACTATCGTGATCCGCACACTAGGCACAATATATTCCATAGGCATGACGACCTCCTTGCCATGGACTAACTGAAATGGTGTTTGGCCCATCAACTTCTTACACATGATTCAGTATGCCCATAGCACAGCAGGGATGCGCAAGTCCCATTCATTTCGCTGTGCATTACAGACCTTGGTCAATGCGGTCTCTAAGATTTTGTTGAATGCCTCAATGGGCCCATTTTCTTGAGGGTGGTATGGTGTACTTTGTTGGTGATATATTCAGAATTCCTCAGTGAGTGTGTTGATTGTTTCATTCAGAAAATGCGTACCTCGATCACTCATGAGAATTTTAGGACATCAAAACCTTGTCAGTAATTTTCGAACAAAAATTTCGCAGCTGTTGCAGCCATACAATCCTTAACCGGCGGTGCCTCCGCCCATCAGGTAAAATATTCTGTCGCGACGATGATATAGCAGGAACCTGTTTGCCCTCGTGGCTCAATAGGTCCTACGAAGTTGATTTCCCACTTCCTGAATGGTTGTAGTGTCATTTGTGGTTGGAGCAACATTTTAGCTCTCCGCGATGGTTTTCTTGTCCACTGGCATATGTCGCAAGCTTGACAGTATGCTTTTGAATCTTGGTGCAGAGTGGGCCACCATAATCTTGTGCAAAGAATATTCTGCGTGGTGGAGCGACCTGCATAATGTTTACCATCAACCCCCCATAAGCTTTGGCCAAGATATGGCCTCGCTCGAATTCCGTGACATACCTACTCAATATTTTGTTGTTTCCCATTTTGTAGAGGTGTCCTGCAATCACGGTGAAGTCTGTTGTGTGTATTACCAATTCCTTCTTTTGCTGAATGGAATATCCCTGCGGCGCGGTTCTTGTAGTTAAGAAATGGATTATATCCTCAAAGTGGCCATCCACTATGCGCACCGCATATAGCTGTGCATCCGGGAGTCCGTCCTCTATATTTGTGGGTTCCTCACGGGTCTCAATTCAGGACATGTGATCTGGGCCTATGTTTAGATGTCCTGGCTTTACGATGACCTCAAAGTCATATTCCTGGAATAACAGTAACCATCGACAAATGCCCCCCCCCCCCAACATAGGCTTGTTCACTAGGTATTTTAATGCTGAGTAATTGGTAGACATCTTGAAGTGGCCTCCAAGTAGATAGTGGTGGAATTTTTGAAGCACATATACCATGGCTAGTCCCTTGTGTTCGGTAGTGGAGTAATTCTTCTCAGCTTTCAACAACCAACGACTTGTGAACGCAATTGGGTGATCAATTCCCTCCGCTCTTGGTCGCGTTAGTATCGCCCCCAGCGTGATACATGATGCGTCGACATGCATGTGAAATTCAACATCCCATTCCAGAAAGAACAATATAGGAGCTGATGCCATCTTTTCCTTGAGCATCTCCAGAATTTTATTGCATTCATCATTCCAAAAATACGTAGCATCCTTCTTCAGCAATTGTTCCATATTGATGTTAATACTAACCAGAATTATTCTGGGTCTTCACCTCTTTCTCCTTTGAATACCGGTAACTGGATCGCGTTCGTCATTGTTACCCTTGAGCTACTACTGTCCCTGATTTCTTTGACCACACTTCACACCGGAAACCCTTTAGGTAGATCGCGGTCCCGACAACGGAACCATTTGTTGGCTTATATGGGCCTGACACAGGTTCGAAAGAATTATTTGGCCAAGAAAATCCCATAGCTATCGACCCTTTCGGCAATAGTCCGTGGAGCGCAGACTGAGGTCTCACCTAAGGTAGCAGGGGAGGGTGCTAGAACCAGGTTTCTGTACCCTTGGGGTGTCTAGATGAGATCTGGAGGGTCCACGCAACCTTTCGCAGTGTCACGCTGGCTTATTTCACATAGATGCAAACCCAGAACACTCTTTACTAGTCATTAGCACAGTGTTTACAGATCTACTCTATGTGATGAAGTATTACTTAGAAAGGTCTTTAAGCAAACATTTATTAGCTTTACTCAGTTTGCATACTTAGATTAACCATAGAGTCTCATTCATTCAAAATGTAAGCATATGCGCATATATCAAATAGTAATATCAATCATTCAAAAAGATAGATCCGCGATACTTCAAATTAACATAGATTTATATCAAAGAAACTTATCTTTATTTACTTTCTTCACAAATACATCTAGGTCTGCCCTGTGCACTCAGTTGCAAGGGTCCACGCACATAGTTGCAGACTCTTCCAGGCCTATGTGCACACAGCTACAGAGCCTCTACCCACTACCCACTCTCTTGAATCGGACTTACAAATGCTTACAGATTGCTCTCCTAAAAAACCCATTACAACAAGATCGTATCCAACACTTAGCTGCCTCTACTCATATAGCCTCGCTCTATTTATACCTTTCAATGGACCAGGATCCATGGGTAGGCCGACTCAAATTATATTTATTTAAATTATTTTCGGGCAGACTACCCTTTGACTTTGACCCACTACACATCACGCTTCGCGCTTCTCGTGGAATCTTTACCTTCGACTTTCCCAAAATTGCAGGCTTCGTGCCCCATGACCGTTGCACGGGGCTTCCGCTACCCAACAAACATAACTCATTTTAGGTGGAGCATATGGTTGGATATGTGAAATGGTTCCAAATATGCTATCTATAGCATGAGATTTCGTCGGTACATTAACAACATTAGGTCAAGGGAGATTGGGGATGACAGTGTAAACATAACCTGACTAGGCGTAGATCAGATCAAATTTTAAGGCTACTTGGAGTGCATCTTCCTCAGATTGGGGGAAGTGTGACACAAAATCTTTAGAAATGGGGGCCAACAACGATCTAAGGAACCAAACCATATAGACTTGGTATTCGAATTTAGGAGCTCTACATATCCTCCTCCTTCTTCACCATTCCTGAACATGGTCAGAAAGGCAGGTGGTAGAAATTTGACAGAAAGAAGTCAAAATTTCAGTACCAGTGTCATAACAGAGAGGTAACTGGAAATATGAAAGAAAAGTTGTGGCAAGAGTCGCAAAAGCGGAATGAGTGATTCTAGGTTGTTCAACATACCACTTAGTAGTAGCTCTAGTGAGCATGTAATGGAACAAACGAAGACGATGGAGTCTTCAGTAATGGAATTTGATGAACACCACCTGTGTAATGAGTGAATATGATTACTTGGATCTTCTTTGGGATTACCTTCAAAATTTGGGATGTTTGAAGGGATTTTAATAGGCATAGCTGGCCATGTTGGATCATGGAGAATAGGATCATTGATAAGCTTGTTAAAATATAGGAGACTCAAACAAGTCATAAAAGGAAGAAATGGAGCAGGAGTGGCCACGTCGGTGGGGTTTCCACTCATGGGGATACCCTGGTTGGTACCTGGGTTACCACCCTAGTTTCCCACACCCACGTTGGTGCCTGACATGGTCGTAATATGGGGTTGAGAAGATGTATAATCAAAGGAGGAACTGGATGAATCGGTAGAATTGGAATCAAAATGATGACTTGATGGGGGACTCGGAGGATGAACTCTAACTTGACAGGGAGGAGTAATGTGTCCTAACGGGATCTGAGGGTGAATACCTCGAATTCAATGTGACAAATGCCTAGGGGGTGCAATGATGTCCAACCAATAATGATCTAATAACTAAAGGGTGTTGATAGGAATAAAAGAGCAACAAACAACAAGAAAACACCTAGTGCAGTGGTGCCAAGTGTAAACTAATTATTTTAATGATGTTACTCTAATACAAGAAAACATTTCCTATCAAACAAAAATACCTCTAGCATATACGGGATATAAATCCTAAAACAATCCTAGATCTATTGTTTCATATGGCCTTCCAAAGAACTTCTTACTTGATGGAATCTCATCCTCATAAGCAAAGTTGTCCAGAGAATGATAGGGTAGAGAACCAACTTCTTCCCACAACCAATTGTATAGGGTGGTTTCCTAATATTTGTCACTATAGTTACCTTCATCCCACGAGGGTGGTCAAGTCTTGAGCTTCTTGGTTGTCAGCAACTGCATGGGATTCCCTACCATAGGTTGGGTATCCTCGAGGAGAACCACTCGCATGATGCCCTAGCCTAACCCCCTTTGAATCTGGTTTTGACGCACTCCAACATATGATCGTGGGATGGTAAAGGATTTCAAGCTCCCTAATATGTCAACTTTTGTGTCTCAATGAAAGTGATCAATGGGTGTTATTGGAATATTATCCCATCGATCCTACACATACACTACAAAGATTGTTTGGCCCTAGTGCCCAAATGGGCTTAACCTATGTGTGTTGATTTATTAAGGTGTAGTGTTTTAGGTCTTGGCTTGGTAGTTTTAACCAAGCTCACATTCACTTAGGGTGTGAGCGTGTGAAAATAATGTGTCAAGTGGATGAGTTAATTAAGCATGTTTCATGATGCCATGTGCTATTGAAAGTTAAATGCTGAAATACAATCCAAAAATGATAGAAAATAAACAACCAATCAAGCACACAAAACCCTACCCACAAGGGCTACTAAGAAACTAAGAAAGAGAGGCAAAAACAAGTTACTCAAATACACATAAAGAGGCCTAAATGATCTAATGTCAAATGTTAGTGTGTCAATTCTTAGAAGGTGTACCAAAAATACTTCACTTAAGTCAGTCGGTGACAAGTGACCCTAACAACAAGTTGATGGTTGTTGTCGTCTTAGATCTGAAACAAAAATAGAAAACTTGCAGTAAAAGAAGATATAACCAAAAACAAAAAGCAACAATATAAAGAATCTAGTATAATAACCCAATTGGAAAGATAATTTTAAATGAATTAATCATTTATTGATAACAACTGGTGAAGAAGATCTACATATTGGTCTATAAGTCCCTCTCCGTGGGATGGGTCCTTTGATATCCTTGACACTTTAGAAAATTGATCTTTTCTCCCAATGTGAAAAAACCAAACAAAAATGAAGAACTCAAAATGGGAGCTCAAGAAAAAATGATGATAATGATCATGGTGAGGAATGAATGAAAAACCCTCTTTATATAGAAAAGTATGGAGTTAATCTTGAAAATGGAGAATAATAAAATATTATTGACTAAATTCAGATCTAACTACTTGGAATACTTTATTATATTTATTGGAGAGGGAAAAAGTATTTAAAATGGTTAAATACCTTTATTTAGAATAACTAATAAATAAAATGATGTATTATTTATTTCACAAGAACAAGAAATGTGTGAAATCAAAATAATTATTATATAGTGATTTAATAATTATTCTAATAACAAAAATGAGTAAACTCAATTAAATAATGATTTATTTAAATATTTATAAGGGATTAATAAAATGTGACAAGGAATAACTATTAAATAATGACGTAATAATTATTCCTAGAGAAAATTAAATAAATAATGATCTATCTAATTATTATCGTGGAGTTTTTTTTATTTAAATAAGAAAATAATTTAATAAAAGTGGTTTACTAAATTATTTTCCACAGAGAAAGTAATTTTACTATGGTAAAATTAAATCTACATGGTGTATTTCAATCCTCCTAGTTAGAAATGTCTAGGTCATGAGGGTTGGTGAACCCTTGTTATCGAGGATAGCGAGTTATTGGGATACAGACCAGGAGGCCTTTGTAGTGCAAGGGAACATGATTGAGATCACGATCCAAGACATATATTTTCTGACAGAATTGCCCCCCTTGGGGGTGGTAGGGGAGATACATCCAGTGCTGCGTTAGGTAGGCATATTGAGGAGTTTGTTGAACATCATTGTGTACATGGTAGTCGTGCAAAGGGCACGACCATCTGGGTTGATGACTTGGAGAGGCTTGAGACATGGGCTATAGCCATAGCAGTGCTATGGATCAGTGGTAGACATGCCTCCCTCCATATCGCTGGAGGGCAGATGATGTTGATGGATAGTGTTTTGAGAGGGACCTACTATGGGTAGGCCCAGATGTTGCTATCATATTTGAAACGACAGTTGACATTATGCATACGGGGGACCAATGATAGATGTTCATTTGGGACAGTCTTAAGCTCACCCTTCTTTGATAAGATCCCCACTATATGACCTCATGTTCAGATCTGTGATGGGGGCCCACAGGAGCCCAGGATGCACCCTGGGGGAAGTGCTGAGATGAGGAGGTGGAGGGGGGAGTCAGATGAGTCTTTTGACCTAAGGTTTTTGCTTATTGGGACCAGATGCTGCTATACATAGATGACTATCCATACAATGGCATGAAATATCAGGGGGATCCTGACTTATCACTTCCACCAAGACGAGCATGGGGCCCAGATGGTAAGTGAAAGTTGCTATATATTTGGTGCATTTATAATTTAAGAAATGTGTGTATATGGTACTCATTTATAAACTTTGTGGTATGAATATATAGCACCCGTGAGGCCAGAAAGATACGTAGGATGAGCTGCAACGCCCGTTGTTGCAAAATAGGGAGGACCTCATCACGACAGAGACCAAATGATGGGGCTCTAATAGAGGATCTCTGATCTGACGTAGATGTGACATATTACTGACCAGGGTGACAGAGTGCAGATGGCATGAGCTAGAAGATCGACATACAGATTACCGAGTGTATGGGTATTCCCTTGGAGTGGAAAGGAATCATGCGGCGCATGGCAATGACCAGTTAGGGCATATGAGATCTACAGACTCGGGAATGGAGTCATTGGCTCAGGAATATCCATATGATAGTGATTAGGCATAGGGACATGTGAGTCCCCATTTTTGTTTTATGACAACATGCTAGTGGGCATGTTAGATGTATTTAGAGTAATCGACTCAAAACATTTTATGACAATATATATATATATATATATATATATATATTATATATATATATATATATATATATATATATATATATATATATATATAGATATATATATATATATATATATATATAGATGATTATGCATCTTTTTTGTGATGATTGTGGTTTGCCATTTGTTTTATGAATGTATTCTTACATGTGATAAATTCCAATTTAGAATACTATTAGCAATGGTATCTACATAGTGATTTTTGGCTCTAGGAACATGATTGAATGAAATGGAGTCAAATTCATGCATCAAAATCTTCAATCGTGGATATTTTCTATATAGGACTTGATTATGCACACAATAAACACCATTCAGTTGCATGACAAGTAGAAAGGAATCTATACAAACATGAATGTGAAGGATGCAACGGTAAAGGGCATCGACTAACAAACCTATCACAACATTGTATTTGGCCTAATTATTGGTGGTAGGTCTAATGAAAATGACATTGGAGTGGACTAATGAATGCAAGGGTGTTAAAATGGTTCAAGCTACCTAGGCAAGATTCCTAGTGAAGCGACTTGTGACATCGGCAAAACCGATATAAGGTGTGGATGATGGATCCATCTAAAAGATGCAAGAAGACAATGTGTAAGAATGTGGGGGATGCAAGATACCTAAATGCAAGAGGAAAGAAAAATATACACACATTTCGATGGGAAATGTAAAATTTCTTGAGGTAGAGTGCATTTCGAGGATTAGGAAGGATTTCTCCTTCTAGATTCTCTAATAGGTATGCCCCCTTTCTCAAACACTTATGAATGATATAATGACCTAGCCATAATGGTTCAAACTTTCCACACCCTAGGACATCATGAGCTTGGTCATACACAAGAACAACGTCACCTTCACAGAAGGTACAAGGATGGACTTTGCGGTCATACTGAGGTTTGGGGCGTTTCTTAGCTGCTTCGGTGGTTTGCAAGGCAACGCGATGGTCTTTAGAAGTGCGCTCAAGCATGATGAGTAATTTTTCTAAGGTTGGGTGTCCAGGAGGAGTTCAATGAGAAGGTGAAGGAAAGTGATTTCGCACTCAATTGGTAAAACGACCGCCTCCCAAAAAACAAGATGGAAAGGAGTGAACTTAGTGGCGGTCTTGACAAAAGTTCTATAGGCCCATAATGCAGGGAAGAGCTCTAAATTCCATTTGGTCTTATGTTTATTCATCATCCATTGAAGCATAGTCTTAAGGATCTTGTTGACAGCTTCAACTTGGCCATTTCCATGGGGATAATAAGATGATGAATATTGATGTTCAAAGCCCAATAGAGAGGATAGCTCATGCCATATCTCATCTTCAAAGTGTCGGCCATGGTCTGAGACCAATTGTTTTGGAACCCCAAATTGAGTGATAACATGGTTGAAAAAAAAGAGCGTTGCATTAGACACAATATTAGTGAACATTGGCATGGCTTTGGCCCATTTGGTAAAATAGTCGAAAGCCACGATAATATACTTGTGTTTATTAGTAGATGGGAGTCAAAGCTCCATAAATTCAATAGCCCATTTACAGAAGGGGTCGACTACAACAACTGGATGGAGGGGAGCAGGTGGACCTCATGCCTTAGGGGCGTATAACTAGCAATTGGGACATTATTTTACTGCCACAATACAATCACTGAAGAGAGAAGGCTAGAAGTACTCGACACGCATGATTTTCTAGGTAGTGGTCATACTGGAGAGTGGCCACCACAACCGCCGCCATGGAAAGCATTGAGCACTTGCTCAACTTCAGGATATGTGAGACAACAATGAAGGATAGTATCGACACTGTAATGATAGAGATCATAGCCGATGAGGAGGTAGTGGGTGGCTTGATGACGAATCTATCGTCAATCATCACTAGTGAGATGGCAGGCAGACTTCTAGGTTTACAAATATGTAAGGATGTCACCATACCATGGATCATCAAAGGTAATAGTGAATAGGTGTTCGTCCCGGAGATTGTCATTAACCGGTAGATCATGCACACCAGTGGGTAGTTCAGAAATAACTTTGGCAAGGGTCAAAATTTCTTACTTTTGGGGGTGACAAACTCGAGATCATATTCTTGCAAGATAATGATCCAATGAGCATACTTCTTGCTGATGATTGATCATTAGGGGAATTTTGAGGTCTAAAATGGGCCTCCTAGGAAAAATGTAAAACCAAAATAAACTTTATAAGAGCTAATAGGATTCAAGATGATGATGTTAACCTTGGGGGATGATTCACCATTTTTCGAGTTAAAAAGTTAAAATATTAAAAAAATAATAAAATAATAAAACCACATTTTCAATTTGTATTTTCAACTTATCTCCCTAATTTCTTACTCAAATTTAGAGTGGGAGTACATGTTGGATGAAAAATTTAATTCCTCATCCAAGGAGTACTCATGTTGCATACTTTTTGTTGGCTTATTGGGGCCTGACCTAGGTTCAGAGTTGATTTAGCCAAACAAATCCCGGTACTACTGGCCCTTTCGGCAACAGTTCACGGAGTGCCGAATGAGGTCTCACCTGAAATAGTATGGGAGGGTGCTAGAACCAGGTTTCTGCACCCTGGAGATGTCTGATGAGTTCAAGTGGTCCGCATTTGACCCTGCGCACACTTTCCCTTACCTCGCATCCTGATATACTACCTTTACGCAGCCCTACTGAGGGGTTGAAAGTCGTGCTCTGCGTTATTACCCAAGACCTCAATGGTATTCCAATGTTAGTTAATTAAATTTTCCTACTTGAGTGCTTTAAGTATACTTAACAATATAAATCATTCATATAGGTGTGCATAGTAAATAAATAGTATAGTTGCAAATCATATCAAACATGCATTAACCCAAGAACAGATACACAAAATTATGATAAAACTTCTCTTTATTAATTTCTTCCTCAGTTATAGACTTGAATCTGCCCTACGGACTCAGCTGTAGTGGTCTGTTCACTCAGCTGCAGAGCCTTCTCCTACTTTATGGCCTAAAGACACACTTTACACTTGTGACTCAATCACTTAGAATTGTTACTCTTCTCTATCCTCTTCTTTTTTCTCTCTTTTACACTTAGAGCCTCACTATATTTATACAATCCCATGGTTCATGGACCATGGGTAGGTCTATCCAACCGACATTAAATTACAAAACTAGGGTGGATAACCTTGTGATTCTATTATACTTTCGCTCCCCACGCCCACAATTCGCGATGCTTTACAACAAAATTCGATCAAAACTTGGGCTTTGAGACCAAAAACATGCCTTAGGGGGATTCCATGCCCAACATGCCCCCAACACAAACATTAGGACTCGCCCTCGAGTCACTCTATCAGCACGACGATCTTTGCGCGGAGTCCCTCCAACTGTTCTCGAACTATGGGAAGGTCACCAGCGCACTGAGCTGCTACTTGCTGGATCTGCTGCATACATTGTTCTAAGACCTCTATGTCTAGAGTGCTTCTCTAGATCAATGTGCGCATCCCCTATATGTGCACGATCTTGCCTTCGATATCTGCCATGATGGTGAAGGCTTCATTGATCCAAGGCTGGATGCGCGCTTTTAGGACTGCTTCCTTATGTCGTGCCACATCCACCTGCTCCTTTAGTGCTTTCACTTGCTTCATCCATGCAAACCTCTGGGTGAGGACCATTGTCTGCACAGTTCCTCAGACACTGTCATACTACTGTTGGAGTTCTCGTGCCTTTGTCTCTAAGCGCTGGATGTTGGGGTCCTCCTGCAGAGTTGTGAGGACCTAAAGTGATTCTTCCAACATGCTGGTGTAGTCTCACACTGCACCTCTGATTTCCTTCAATCTCGTTGTGATAGCACTAGGGCGTTGTTCTCTGACTTCCGGGGGAGTGGATGGTTGCGCCGTTAACCGCAACTCGGCGATCTGAAGATTCAACTCCAGCTGAACCTTTTTCATTTCCTCCCTGGCCTCGCAAATCCCTACCGCTAACCTGTGGATCTATGCCTTTGCTGCATATCTGCTGCGATGGCTAGCTCTAGGACGCTTTGGCAAGTTTCTTCTATCACCTGCACTAGCTATTGATTTTGCGATACCAATTTGTCATGCTGCAAGATTAGTTGTTCCATATTTATCTTCTACTCACTAAGGACTTGGAGTGCGTTTCTCTGCCTAGCTCGCAGCTCTACAGTTATCCCATCCTGCAACACATATAATGTCTCTCATGGGAGGGTAGCGAGATTAACACCAAGACCTTTCAGCGTGCTAATTGAAGGCCTGTTGGCCTCATTTGATGTCACTAGTGCCCCTTTCGGCAACACTATTGTGTTCGTCATCCGCACGCGCAACATCTTCTCTACTGTCGTGGATCCAACTACGAGGTTGGTCAAAAGGGTACCAACCTGAGGGGGTTGTGCCTATAATTCCTGCAACTGCACTCTGAGGGCCCCCAACAAAATTTGGCTCTCCTGCATGAAATCTTGGAGAGCCTCATTTGTGACATCGCGCATTGTCTCGCCGATTTCATGTAAATCATCCTCGGTTAGGGTGATCGGGTTAATGGAAAACTTCAAGGCCTTGATCTTCTTCTGCAACCTTTCCCGCTCTGCTGGGTGTTGGTGCTTCACCTGTGTGGACGTAGTTCATGGGTTCGTGCTTCCTTCTATTGTTTTTGCTTCCTCTGCCTCCTGCCCCTTCGAAGGCATTGATTGGCCCTTGCCCGCCTTCATGGTTGCTGCTTGTGTTGCTACTGATGTTGCGGCCTTTTCTTGCTCAGCTACTTTCTGTGCCATGTACCACACTGCCTGCACTTCTACTATTGTTGTTTTCTTCTTGTGTTTTTCGGCCAACTATTTGATGCGCAACTTGGCATCGTCTTTCTTCTTTTGTACTGCCAACTTCTCGATTTCTGCAATGTTTGGGGTGCACCATTCCTATGGCCATGCCTCCAAGACATTGAAAATGGCATCATCAGTGGCTACAAAGGGTAGCTTTTTCCACTGCCTCATTGGGTCCTTGGGTGCCCTGATATATATGTTATGTATGTCTGCCTTAAATTCTGAAAAACTCTGTAGACTATTGTAAACCATGGGTGACAACTGCGGCCTATAGTTGATCCACATTCGTATGTTCATCTCCATGAGCACCTAGAAGATCTTGTTGTTGAGTACCCTTTGGCATCCTTCATGGCCCAGAGCGAAGCGTACTTTGCGGCCTCCAGTAAATCTCTGTCAATTATGGGGAATTGACTATCCTCCGACAATTCCCCAGCTATGCACACTATGGGTACCAACAACCATGCTTAGTGGAATGTTTGCCTTGTTCCTGGGCTTCATGGAAATTCTTTAAAAAATCTATGCAGAGGAATTCAAACCAGTTAAACTGGACCCCCTTCGGGCACTGCTCATCTAGTGCAACCATCGAGGTAGGTACCTTGTCTGCAAAGCACTTGCGCATAACTTTACTGGCGAGGATTTGGGTTGCTACGTGTATTACTTTGTCCTTGATGCTGGAGATGATGTAGCCCCTTTCATTCTTTTCTAGCTTGTACTTCTTCTTCATGGCCTCCGCGATGGCCAAATCATTGCCCTTTCCTTTCGATATGGTTGCAGGGTCTTCTCCTTTGTATGGAAGCTAGGAGATGCGATGAATCAAGTCTGTCGTGATGGGGATGGGCTCCTCCATCCATAAGCACCCATCATGCACCAAGTAGAGCAGCTACTTGATGAAAAAAATGGTTATTGGGGTACGGTGGAAATGCGACACCCAAAGTAGGTTCAACAACCCGACCTTCTCAACTCCACGCAACCACTTCCATGGCTCTAATGCTATCACCACCCCCGCGCAACCACTTCCATTGCTGTAATGCTATCACCACCCCCGTGGTGTTTTGCTTCATGAGGTTTCCGGTCTCATGGTGCGAGAACTTCTCATGGTCAGTGATGTCCCAATCTTCTAATTTCATGGTCAGTACGCTGCCTAGGTGTGTGCCTTCAAACATAATGCCATCTGGGAGAAGCGGGGTCTAAAGCGAGCTCTTGGTTTTATCCAGGTCCTTGGGCACTTTAGCCTTCCCTTTTCGTGGGGGGACATAGGTGGGTAGTTTTGTCGTAGAGTTCCTAGGCTGAGTATCCACTTCTATGCCTTCATCTTCTTCTTCTACGATGGTAAGATCCCACAAATCTTCTTCTTCTTCATCTATTTCTATAGTGACAGCTTTCCCTTTCTCCTCTATCAACAGTTTGTTGCGTAGCAGGTTCCTCAGGGACACGTGTACAGGAGGTATTTCTTGTTTTTCCTTCTTGGGTCTTGGTGTGCGCGGTGATTTCAAGATTTTTGCCACAATCCCGGCACCTTCTAGAACATCCCCCACAGTTAGGGCCTACGTGGCCTCCTTGACAGTCACTTCTGCTATCCCCATACCATCCTTAGTTGCTATCATTATATCTGTGCTGCAATCTGTCACTTGCGAATTCAGGGGCTCAATCAATGATTGGCTCACAACACTCAGGGTTCTACTCAATCACTCGATTCGCAAATGAAAAAGTGTTTTTTACTGGGTAGCCCTTTGTATTTTATAGTGCTTTTTGAATTTGAATTTGACCATTCCCCCCAATTTCAGTTCATTAATGCTTTCTTGGCAGTAGATTTTCCCAAATCTTGCCCATAAATCGCGTCTTAAATGCATGCCACCCACTCCATTTTGCCTCAAGTCGAGAATCCCATCATGAATAGTGACTTCAACGGTCACTTTCTGGCCAACCTGCATGGCAGCGTAGCCCCCCATGCGCAGTCACAGACCTTGTGACTCTTTGCTTCTGCACGTATCTCCAATATCGCACGACTCTTGAGCAGAATAGTTTATAGTCCTGCACTCCCTTCCAACTACCTGGAGTGCTAAGACTGTATTTCCATCGACTAGTCAGGTGGCCACCCCACTTGTGTAGAGTTCCATCCTGCCCTCTGTCATGGTTCTTGGAGAATCCCCACCTTTTATTGTTATGGTTGGCATCGTGCACTTCACCATTTACAACACGCTACCCTGGTCACTATGCTTAGCAATATGTGGTCTGAGTCAAGGCATCAGACTAATCAATTCATGGGGATAGTTCTCAAACTTGTCATTATGATCGTATGCACCTTGCCTTACCCTCCTAGTTTTTTTGGCAAGAAAATATTCCCTGATCTTGTCCTCTAGCTTCTTGACTTCCGCATCCACCAATGCTCTTTTCTTTCTTAACCGTACCCTTTCTTCTTCAAGTTCTTGGAGTCTAAGGTTTCCCTGTTGGATTTATTCCTCAAGTCCTATGCATTCTGTTTCTTGTGGCTGTGTGATTCCTCCTTTCCAAGCTTCGCAAACCATCGTATCTACAGGTGCTGCTATGCGTGGACTAGGCTTTCCATGCTCCATAGGGATTATAGCTTCTGCTTCATACTTCAGCTTCAGAAGTTCCTGCGCAGTCGGGGTCTTACACATGGTCCTATGGTCCTATACGCCCATAGAACCACTAGTACGTGTAGGTCCCAGTCAATTCACTTCACATGGTGGACCATGTTCAGTGCTTCATGTACTTTACCAAAAGCTTCTGCATGAATATGGTTCTGCATGGTTGGTCTTACCATACTTCCTGGTCATCGTTTGTGCCATTTCCTTTCTCATTCCTGCTCACCGATCGTGTTTCCTTTCATGCGGATGGTGTGCCTTTATGTAGGTTGCACACCATATGCCTATACTCATTTGGACAGGTGGTCGTGCGGGTTGTTTCATCCATCATACTTGGCTTTCATCGGCATCTGAGGCTTCCCAAATTGTAGGCGCATCATCCTTCTGCATTCCTGCTAGTCCTCAAAATCCTGCTGGTGCGTATCCCACCACCTTGCGGGTGTAGCGCGCAGTACCAATTTAAGAGCATCGAACTGCTACTGTTTGGACACTTCTCTTTCAAATTTTTTAAGGAAATCATCCACCTCGCTCAACCTTTCATACATAGGCAGGTCTCTTACCTCTGTTGCCATGCAATGCAGTGAGCTTGTCATCATGTTACAGTTGAGTGTGGCTACTTTGTGTAACCAGTTCTGCCTTCGTTCTATTTCCTCATCCGAATCTGAGGTGCAAGAGCTTTTGCACTCCCACGAGAGTCTGCCATCCACTGTTGGATTCACCCAATCCTGCTCCCACATGGTTATCTTGTAAATATAGTCTAGATCGTCGTTGCTATCGTAGTCACGCACTGGCTCTGTGTAGCACGATCCTTTTGCAGGGTCTAAAGGTACCACTATGTGCAGTGACTTTTTCTTCAAAATCATCTTGCACTTCTTTAGATTTATCACCCCATTCATGTCAGTGGCCCAATCTATTCCCAGTAGCACAGGATAGGGATTGTTTTCATCAACAATCTCTATCACTTTGAAATCTTCAAGTGCACCCATACCTTTGATATCTACCATCATTTCCTGCAATCTTCCCATAGGTAGGATCTTTTGCCAGTTTGCCATTTGCAATTGAATAGGAGACCATTGCAGCACAGGCTTGCCCATGCGTTCCCATGTCTACTTTAGCAGGACATTCACATCCAATCCTAGATCCAAAATCACTTGATCCATTTTATATTCCCTGATCTATGCGGTCAATCTCATCTATCTTCCTATTCGTGTTGTGTGCTTCCCGAGCTTTCGGAATACACACGGTTCTCCTAGCATGGTCTCAGCACATCTAGTTATGAGTTCTTACAGCTCCTTCATAGCTTTGCTGTCTCACAACAACTTCATGCATGTCTCCAAAAAGGTAGTGAGCATTGATGGGTCCATTCCGGTTCCAGTTTGTCTTTTCTACCTGAAGTGGAGGCCTCCATGAAGCTCTTCTTAGCTTCCATGAATGTCTCCTTAGCATGATCCAAATCAAATTTTGGTTGCTTTGTTGGAGCCTTCCGAACCCAAGCACTCTCTTCGGGCTTCTTGCCTTTGTCTTCTCCTATCGTGATACCACTTTGGAGCATGATATTTACATTCGGGTCTTCCTTGCGTGGCTCAGACCTCATCATTTATAGGTTCTATGTTTGGGGAGGTTGGAGTGTTCGTTTATCGTGCAACCTCGCTATCAGCGTGGGATAGTCCTCTGTCTCATGATAAAACTGGGTACAATATAAGCATGATGGTCTCGTTAGATTTGTACAATCGCATGCATAATGCCCCGATCCTCTACAATTGTAACATATCAGTTGTCTGCGACCTCTTCTTGGTCCCATTCCACCTCGATCTCGTTTGCGCCCTTGAAATCAAGTGTGTGCCATCCTTGCATTTTGATCGAGGACCCGTGTTTCGGTCTGAAATCTATAGGTAGGAGTCTGATCCATCATCAGTTCATAACTTATACAAGTTTGCTCATCATGGCCTATTGACTTGCAGAAATTATAGAACAACTACTAGGAACTCTGAGTATACTTTTGTAATAGATGGTAGTTATCTGTAACATGCTTCCCTCCTATCTGACAAATCGCGCACCATAATTCATGTGTCACGCTCGGTCCTGCTTGTGCCTTTGCTCTCAATGGCATTGGTCCTCCTCCCACTGGGTAATTCGCGAAGACTAGATAATGGTCCTTATCATGTTCGTGGCCCTTGCACTTTATGCACCATACCTCCTCGCATGCTTCTGTGCAAGATGTCCTGTCTTGTTTCAAACTCTTCATCTCAAGACACAAGTTTTTCAAATACGCACGGATCTGTTGAACTCCCAAGTTAGGATCTTGTATTGGGGTCTCATGCAGTCTCATTGCGATCTCCAAGGCCTCAGCATGAGTGGATAGCTTTTGCTGTGACAATGCATTCCTTAGATGCACATTATAAATGCTACAAACCATGCGTGGTGTTGCCCATCCATCAAGGTCATGTTGGCTTCATGAATCATACCCTTCAGTCTCTAATCCATATCCCAGGGGGTCTCGCCTAGAATCATTGCTATTTCCTTAAATTCGATGATCGACTGTGTCTTTGACTTTGGCCTGCTAAATTCCTTGTTTAGTGCAGCTTGGATATTCGCGATCCCTGTGTTCGGATTGTCATTGGAGTGCTTAATGTACCAAGTCAGTGCACGATCTTGAAAAGCGCTGACTAACGTTGCTTTCTTTATATTGTCATCCATGACTCCTTGTACTTCCCATACAGCCCTTACCATGAACCAAAACTAGTCTGGGTCTTCATTCCATACTCCTTTGAACATCGATAATTTTATCGTCCTTGCCATATTGAATTGTGGTGGTGTCGGAGGTGGTGTGGGCGAAGACAGGGGTGAAGATGGTGAAACTCGTGGTGGTGTAGGTGGAAGTGGTATGCGTGGAATTCGCTCCTTTATCAAATTGATCGCGCTTCTTGGTGAGACCTTCGTCAGCTCTTCCTCGCTTTCCCGCGAAGGTGAAATCAAGGGGCTAGTTTCTAGTTCTGCAATACCTTCATTTCTGTAGATCCTCCCACTTCATGTAGCCCAAAACATCAATTTATTCGCATAACCCGCTTTTCACACAATAGAATTTTAATCTAAGTGTTCAAAGATTTAACGTACTTACCTCACGGTCCTTTGAGGAAACATCGTTTTGCCTCGCTATAGCTGACCAAAGTATCTACCGTGAACTTGGTGATAAATCCCCCTATAATTCGATTGAGCCAATGATCCACAACACACGCGATCTTATCTTCTGATGCTTCTAGTCTGCGCACCAACTCTAGAGTCCACACAATAGGTTTGTCAAGCCTACACCTTCCTTGACTGTCTACTAGCTTCGCAATCCACTCGTACAACTCAGAGGGGAAGGATTGAAAGAAAATTTCGTGGATTTCCATGTATAGGTAGCAATCTAACCACTCTTCCTTTGATAATCGCAGATTCATGTTCTCCGGCACCACGAACTCGTGAATCTTCCTGTCTAACCACTCTTCAATTCCATTCTTTATTGAATTCCATTAATACGCCATCAGGCATGTCTTATGCAGATCCCGATCCCGGCAACGGAACCATTTGTTGGCTTATTGGGGCCTGACCCAGGTTCATAGTTGATTTAGCCAAACAAATCCCAGTACTAGTGGCCCTTTTGGCAACATTCTACAGAGCGCAGACTGAGGTATCACCCAAAGTAGTATGGGAGGGTGCTAGAACTAGGTTTTCGCACCCTGGAGATATCTGATGAGTTCAAGTGATCTGCAATTTGACCCTGTGCGCAAGTCGCTACGTGCACTTTCCCTTACCTCGCAGCCTGATATATTACCTTCGCGTAACCCTATCGAGGGGCTGAACGTCGTGCTCTGTGTTATTACCCAAGACCTCAATGGTAATCCAATGTTAGTTAATTAACTCTGCCTACTTGAGTGCTTTACGTATACTTAACAATATAAACCATTTCATATAGGTGCGCGTAGTAAATAAACAATATAGTTGCAAATCATATAAAACATGCATTAACCCAAGAACAGATACACAAAATTCTGATAAGACTTCTCTTTATTAATTTCTTCCTCGGTTATAGACTCGACTCTGCCCTGCGCACTCAGCTACAGGGGTCCGCGCACTCAGCTGTGGACTACTAGGCCTTTGCGCACTCAGCTGCAGAGCCTTATCCTACTCTATGACCCAAAGACACACTTTACACTTGTGACTCAATCACTTAGACTTGTTACTCTTCTCTATCCTCTTATTTTTTCTCTCTTTTACACTTAGAGCCTCACTCTATTTATACAATCCCATGGTTTGCAGACCATGGGTAGGTCTATCCAACCTACATTACATTACAAAACTAGGGTAGACAACCTTGTGATTCTATTATACTTTTGCGCCCTGCGCCTGCAGTTCGGGGAGCTTTACAACAAAATTCAGTCAAAACTTGGGCTTTAAGCCCAAAAACATGCCTTGGGGGGATTCCATGCCCAACACTTTCGATGGACCCTGCTACAAAAAAATGAGAAATGCATGAAAAAAATGTGATTGCAATCAAATTTTTAATATATTTCTCATTCTTTGTGTAGCAGGGTCCATAAAAAACATGAAACATGGGTACTCCTTGAATGAGGAATCAAATTTTGCATCCAACGAGTGTTCCTGCTCAAAATTTGAGCAAACCCATAGGGAGATAAGTTGAAAATATGAGTTGAAAAAATAGTTTTTTCTTTTTTCCCTCTAAAATTTAGTGGTGTAATCTAATATTATTTATTATTTCCACTATTATTTTATAATTTCTTAGGAGGTCCATTTTAGACCTCAAAATTCCCCTAATGAAACTCAACTAGAAATCCATTGGGTTTGAATTTTTCACCACTTTAGTGGTACGTGTGAGGATATAATGGCGAAGTTTTTGAATGGAGAACACAACAACCTATGATAGCTTTTCTTCATGTGAATAGGAAATAGAGGGATTGTTGAGGTTATTACTGACGTAATAGATGATGTGTTCTATTCCATCTGAATCTTTGTTTATTAGGACCCCAACAACCAAATAGGTGGATGTAGAGATGTGCAGGATGAAATCCTTTTCAAATTTTGGTGGACTAATCAAAATACTGGTAGTGAGAGCATGTTTTAGGATGTCTAAATACTGTCGATCTTGGTCGTTCCAAAAAAATGGAATGGTAGATCTAAGAATTCTGAGGAACCCATGAGACATTGTGGTTTAATCAAGAATGAACCAATGAGGGAAGTTAGCGTTGCCTTGGAGGCTTTGAAGATGGCAGAGGGTATGAGGAGGAGGTAATTCAAGAATGGCTTGAAATTTTAAAGGGATAAGAGTTATATCGTCCTTGGAACCAATGAAGCCCAATAGGCAGCCAATAGGAATGCAAAAGTCACACTTTAGGGGGTTAAGGCAAATGGTATACTTGCAACATCGTAAGAATACGGTTCACAAATCATGGATGTGTTGTGATCGGAGTCTAGAACGAGAAATGAGATCGTTGAGGTAGGCAAGGATAATGTGATCTAGATTGTGAAAGAAATAGGACATGGCACATTAAAAAGTGGCCCCAACATTCTTTAATCCAACTGGCATGACCTTGTATGCAAAGGTTCCCCACAGACTAGTGAAGGTGGGTTTTAACTGCTTGGCAGCATGAATACAAATTTGATTGTACCCGGAGAATCCATCCATAAAGGAAAGAATCTCATGCCCCGCAAACTCATCAATGAATTGATAAATGAATTGTGTGGGAAATTTGTCTTTGGGAAAAGCTTTGTTTAGATCATGAAATTTAGTGCAGACAAAGATGGTGTCTTGTTTTCTAAGAACAGGAACAAGATTAGACACCCATGTGGTTTATTTGATAGGATAGATGAAGCCAATGTGCTTGAGCTTGTCAATTTCGACTTTCATGGCATCATGCTTGGAAGGGTGAATAGGTTGTTGTCTTTGACAGATAGGTGTGGCATCAAGCCAATTGTCTATATGATGTTCGACAATGGCTAGATTGAGTCTAGGGATTTTAGAATAAGACCAGGCGAAAACATCAAGAAATTCATTAAATAACTTGGTGTAAGCGTCAATTTCTTCCAAGGTGCAATGTGCCCCCAAGATGATATTTTCTTCAATCCCTAGTTTATTCGAAATGTTCATTTTTATGGTGGGGGAAATTTTAGCAATATTCCCTTCTTTGAAAGAATATGGCACAGGGATGGGATTTTTGAACTAATCGACTCCACCATGAATGAAGTCTTTGGATTCCACAACATATTGATCATGGGTCTGCTATGGAAGGAAGTATGCATGATGGTGCATATGCTCCCAAGGATAATCTAGGGTGGTCATAGCTTCCATAATGTCTTCATCAGAATGGAAGATGGGAAGACTAGAGGAAGAAAGACCACATGTTGAGGAAGAACTACCTGAAGCATATTCATGAGAAACGAAGTTCACATAGCATCGTCAAGGTTGAGAGACAAATGACTAGTAGATGGAGTATCTATCGATGCTGAGACCGACATGTCCATTGAAAGAGGTTCGATAGAATCATGAGAGGAGACATCTAGGGAGTTCCTGGGGAGTGATCTCATGAATGATGATAGGTAGAGGATAGTGGTAGAATTTTCCATCATCTCGACATCAGGGGGAGGGATCAAAATGGGTGCTTCAGAGACCTCTTGTTTTGGAATAGGGGTGGGACCAAAATCTGTAGGTAAAAGAGAAGTGGGCTCATTACGAGCAACCTTTAATTCACAAAGCACATGAAGTGTATCATGAAAATCTACAAGACAGGAACAGTGATGGGAATAGTGGCCATAGTTATCACAGAACGTGCAAGGGTGGCATGTGCATAACGATCGGATCTTCTTAGCTAACTCAGGTAAGGTTACTTGGACCTCAGGGCCTCTTTAATGTGAGGGAGTTTAGGACATTTATTGGTGGCGTGACTGACAACATCACACAAAGAACAAGGCGGAAGAGGCTTTAGTGGCTTATGAGTAGTTGGAGTTACAAGGGGAGCCTTACCTTGGTTTCCCTTATTTTGGACTTCCCCCCTCACCATATGCTTTCACAATGGGAGTGGGATCCTATTGAGGTTGCTGATGAATTGAAGCAAAGGCAGGGGTAGGAACAACTAGTTGGACCGAGGTTAAAGAAGCACAAGGTTTCAATTGATTAGGTGGAGTGTTTGCGGGGGGATCGATGTACCAAATAGGGATCCCAAAGGTATATTGGGTAGACTCAACGTAATCATGATAGGTGTAATATAGACTTCGGGAGGTGGAAATAAAAAGGGTATCTAACCAAAATGATAGTGGCCTGGAGGAACTGCTCCATAATGGTTAAGGCCTGGGTAACAATTTTAGGTGGAAATGAATTAGGAGAGATACAAGGAGAAGGAAGTGATCCTTTAGGATTTGTACCAGTAGGCATAGTAGGTTGGAAAGGTGCGGACTGTTCTAAAGGCATAGCGATTGTTTTGTGGGCGGCCCGTGATGTTTGGAGCACACAAACACTCAATGAATTAGGCTCATAAGGATTAGGTGGGGGGGCATAGTAAGCACCAAGTAAAGAATAATATTTATAGACTCCTGGAGATGCAAACGAGACAACCTTATTGTCACCCACGGAAGAAATGTTGGTCTGAGGTGAACTCTGGGTTTTTGGATTATAATACGTCAACTGATTGACGGTGACAATCTTTCCTTTGTGGGGAAATAACATCTTATGGTGAATCACATATGCGACAACTGAAATGACATAAGTATATCTATGGCCCAAAAGGATGTTATAGTCTAGGAGAACATTAATGACTTCGATGTCAATACAGATAGTCTTGCCAGCAATTGTGATTGGGAAATTTCAGTATAAGCCAAGGGGCTCTGAAGGATGACCATCCCATGCATGCAAAATGATAGTGGACTGCGAAAGGTTAGGAGATCCAAGTTGTCTCCAAACACTGGAAGACATCACACAAGTGGATGCGCCCTCATCAATGATACACCTCGAGATAGTGGCGTTTCGAATGGAGACTAGAATTTGGAAAGAAATAGATGAAGGTAAGGGAGGGTTATCTGACTTGTCAACATGAAAGGAAATCATCTGAGCATATTGAGGATGTATGACAACCCTAGAGTAGATAGTAGAGGCTTTTGTTGTGATGGGCACGTCTAGATAACTTCCAACGTTGACATGGCAACATGAGACTGCGCCAAATAATCTACTATGTTATATGTATGGGCAGCTTAACATTTCAATGTAACGAACTTTTGGGGATATTGGGTATGACCTCACCCTTAGGTTGAGGGATATGTAAGGTACCTTTGGGTGATGATAGAGGCTCGATAGACCCTTTGGGTTGGGGGTGATAGAGGTTGACTTGTTTGGGGTTTACCTCATCAGAATTCATCATGAGAATATGATAATCACGTTGAACAGGTAGTGGAGTTGGTTGAGCTACTTGACCTTGTGTAGGTTGAGAAGCCATGTATCCTTATTAAGGAAAAGGATTGGTAAGCATGACTAGTTGGGATGAAGTTGTAGGAGGAGGAGTAGTGGGTTGCGATCCTCGAGAAAATTCTTGAGCTTCCCATGCTTGTTGCATCTGAGGTAAAAGAGGACACCCATGGGTATAGTGACCATAGACTCTGCAACAAGCACAAGGTTTTTTTGTATGAAGATCCTTATTATACTTGGGCTGATCACCCTGTTATTGGGTTGCATGATTAGGTTGAGCACCCTAAGGGGCATTGGGTGGAGGACCCTAGTTTCTTTGATTCCCTTATTATTGTTTGTTCATATTACCCTTCCCCTTGTTCCCTTTCTTGTGGCTAGGGGGATTGGGTCCACTTTGCTAAGCATACACTTGTCCTTGTGGAGGAGGTGGTTGCTGCAGCGGAGGGGGAGTAGGCATGGGAGGCTGAGGTGCTGGTGTCGAAGGGGCTAGAGTGTTAGGCTATGCATACAGAAGGGAGATGGGGAACATTTGTATAAGTAGGAGTAGAAACAGTTGGCATAGGCACCTATTGATGCGAAGGAGGATATGCATATGGTGTGCTAGGACGTGGATAAGGATTGCCCTGAGGAGGATTGGGGGAGGGATAATTCTACATCGAACTGGTCCCTCCCTGAGGTTGACCATTACTCATCTGAGGTGGAGCATATGGCTAAGGGTGTGATATGGTTACAACTATGCCATTTCTGGCATGAGATGCCCCCAGCATGTTAGCAACACTAGGCCAAAGAAAATCGTGGATGACAGTGTAGACATAACCTGACTGTGCATAAATCAGATCAAATTTGAGAGCTATTTGGAGTGCTTATTCCTTAGATTGAAGAAAGTGTGATGTGAAATATTCTGCAATGGGGGGCGACAAAAATCTAATAAACCAATCCATGTAGACTCGGCCTTCAAAGTGATCCAGGAGGATCTTCAAACACCATGGCATGGGAATGCTCAAAAATCAAAGTGTTCAGAATGATGTTGAACCAAGACCAGAGCATAGATCTCGTCTTCTTGATCACAAAGGTGTGAACGGTTCATCAATCCGTGTCCGAATGATGAAGACATCGTGAAACGAGTTGCCTTGGTTCCTTTGGAAAAAGGAGGTTTTTCTCATAAAAATGGACCTAAAGCCTTTATAAGGCAAATCACATCGAGAATTGTGCCAAGGGTAGACTTAAGTGGGCCTTTAGAACCCCTAATCAGTGATCTCCAAGTAATTGGAGTCCAGGGGGCATGCTAGATGTGATATCAGCGCTTTATTGTTATGCGATTAGCTTTGGTGAAACCCAAAGGCCGAGGACCAGGACCCTTGGGCATAGCAAATGCAATTAGCGATCGCCAATATCAGTGATCGGAGCGATCGACGATCAGAATCGGCATATGCCAATGTATCAGCGAAGGACCCCGGGCCGTAGTGATTGCGATATGTGATGTGATCTCAGCCATCATATTGGAAATTGATCAACAGCCACGATTAAATCAGCAATCGCCGATCGGTGATCTGAGATCCCGACTTGCAATATAGCCTAGACCTGATAAGTTTATAAGCCCGATTTTATAAAATTTGAAATCTGAACTTTCAGATTTTTCACTGTTTTTTAGTGTTTTTCGGGTTTTTGTCATATTGTTTTGACACGATAAAAAGGCCTATTTTTAGAGGTTTTTTGCACCACCGATGATTCTATGCAAACAATTTCCATTCTAAACAAAAAAACCTCAATTTTTATGCGGCCTTGTCCCAAACGTGTTATAAAAACATGATGGGTAACAGAGAGCCGAGGGCAGCGTGCCAGATGAAGAGAGCCTATGCTCGAGAGCCTCAGAGCCTCTGTTAGGGAGTGCTATAGAGCCTGAGTGCTAGAGACCTCATTGAGGAGGTTGCGCCCGATGGAGAGCCACAGAACGAGAGGGCCAGGCAGAGACAGAGACAGCTAGAGTGCCACAGAGCCACAGAGAGCTACAACGACATAGCCAAAATGCTATGAAGCCAGATTGCCGAGAGCTACAGAGCCGAGAGTCCAAAGTAGTTCTTCCCTTATGATCAATTCTTCTTCTCATGATCATTTCATCTTGGATCAATGCTTCTTTGATTGCTTCTTTGTGATTGATTCATCTGTTGATTAATGCTTCTTTGATGGATTCTTCTTTGATCGCTTATTCTTCTTGCAAATAGATTCTTTGAGATCAATGCTTCAGTGAGATTCAATTTATTAATAGCTGCTTCAGATGCCTTGTTTCTTCATATGGCCATTCATAATGAGGCAGTGATAGATTGGTAGTGGACTGTGCTTGCGCATTGATAATGTGAACAGATGTTCATCATGGATTGTTTTATCCACTTCTTCATTCACATCTTCAGATGGCCCATGGTGGTGTGAGGTATATGATTTATTCATATATTTATTCTTTTACATTATGCTGCAAATCCTTGATTGATATTGATGTAGGATCTTCTTTATTTCTTGTTGTCATGATTCCTTGTTTCGTGTTATGCAGAATCTTCTATATGATGTACTTCTTGTCATAAATATTCATGTTATGCTTTGAGATCCCTTATTTTATGTTGTTGGGATACTCTTGTTTTCGTCATGCATGTGTTTTGCACTGACATCCCTTTTGTGCCATGTTGGCGGGATGCGCACCATGCTTGTTTTTGTATCATACTGATAGGAGACTTTTAATTGAGAGTTCTAGTTGTGGAACATCTCTTAGAGCCACTCCTACATGAGGGCCTTCTTCCTTGTATGATCGAGGTATCATCTCTTGTGTACATCACTTTTATTGATAGCACCTAATGCAGCGGCCTACACCACCTTGATTGGGGCCCGGAGACGTAGTCCCTCTTGGACGAACTCCCTTATCAATGTATTTTATTTTCATGTGCTAATGATTGATATGTTCCTCTTCTTTACAGTCTGCAACTGTATTTGTTAATGTTCTTTTAAAATAAAATTTTAACACATCATGAAAGTAAAATATCTTGGAAAGGTCCTTCTTCACACTCGGACCTGGATCAAGTATTATCAGAGCAGGTCTTTACGTTGATGTGAATTGCAGTGTGAACAATAGAATGTGCAATGACAGAGGATGAAAGAGTAATGTACAAGACCATACTTAACATTTCCAAGAAAGTGGAAATTGTGTATATAACTTTACAGAAAGAAATAGAGGAAAAGGAGTAGTTACAACTTCAGTTGAAAGCCACAGAAGAGACCATGGAGGAACTGAAGCAAAATAAACATAATCTTCAAATAGAGAATGATGAATTGAAGATGTGCTTACATGAAGAGAAAGAGGAGAAGCAGAGTTTGCTACATCAGCTGCAAGCAAAGGACGAGGCCTTGGAAAAGCTGCAGCGAGACTCATGTGAGGTAAAAAGTAGTTCTCCATCTTCATGTATGTTTCCTGATGATGATTTCGTTGTATTTGAAAATCACACCATAGGAATTGGCTCCAAACTGCTGAAGAGAATGGGGTATGAAGGAAAAGGCTTGGGAATTAATGGCCAAGGCATTTTCAATCCCATCCAAGTAGAGGAATTACCGTGTCAAGCAGGACTTGGGTATGATAGGAAAGAAGTTGGGGAGTGCACTGAGACAGTTAGCGAACCACCAATGACGGATGATGAGCAGCCCTCATCAGTTCTTTCCAAATCGAAAGAGAAGGTAAAAGATGTTGATTTCCTTTAAATTTCATCTTCTCATAGTATGATGTTTGTTGGAGATTTGGAGATCCCGATTACACGGGCAAATATGAGGCTCCTTACAAAGACAAGGCACGAGGAGAAAGAGCTTAGTGCTAAGAACCAAGGCATAACTCAACCTTTGGAGGTTGTTCATGAACCTCGATTTGCAGGCTCGAGGTACACTATAGGAGAGTGCTCAAAGGTGCCAGATTCATTCGAGACATCGTCAAGGAAAGAGAATGATGGGAAAACATCCCCATCATCCCATGGAAGTTTCTATTGCGGGGAGAGAGCTAAGGCAAGATCTCATTGCCATACTGACATCAGAAACAACAAAGGAAGGTATAATCACTTTTGATCTTCGAATGTTCATTTTGATCATGTTGTTAATAATGAACAAAGACCAAGGCATCAAAAAAAGATGCACTTTTTATGGTTTACCTAACCATACCTTTTCCAAGTGTTGGAAAACAATGGAAGCACTCATGAGGCATGAAAAACCCTCTCGATAGCATGAAAAGAAATAGGTTAAGAAGATATGGAGGAAGAAAACACACTGTAGTCATTGCGACAAAAATGGCCATCAAAGAGACACTTGTTGGAAGCTCCATCTAGAGAAGTGCCTTAAAGACAAAGCGTTGGTGCGTGAACTAGGTAAAGCAGTTGTTCGACAAGCAAAACGACCTCAAGGAGGTGACCCATTCACAAAGGTATGTGAGAAATGGTTTCTAGACATGTTGTCGTTTCATGGTCATTCTTTTGTAAATCACTTGTTGCATTTTAAAATGTAAACGTGATGATGTGTTTCCATCATGTAGTTAGCAACAATGATGTCTGGTCATGTTTGAGTTGTATTTTGAGTTGCATGTTCAAACTCTAAAAGTGATGTTATGTTTCCATTGCTTGTCAAAACAATAGTGTCTAGCCTTATGTATGTAAAGCATGTGTTGTAGTGATGAAGTGTTTTCCATCATATTTTGAAACAACCATGATAGGTTGCCCTTGTTGTCAAATCTAGAGTATTACATCCATATTATTGTAAACTTGACCACCGAGTATGTGTTATAAACTCGTGGCAAGTATGGGACATTTTTGTCTTTAGTTGGTCATGTTATTAAAAACATGTAATTAACAAAATAATGTACTAAAAGTTACAGAGGTAGTAGGTGTCGGCTCATTGCCTTAGGCTCTGACGAATAAAGGTGAAGGAGATGAAAGCGAGACTTTTTTTGGACATTTTTGATGTAGATAGGGTACAAAGAAAGATGCATATTACTTTTTATGTTTTTGGAGGCCCGAAATCTCCTCAGTGGGGAGGATCGATCCAGGAGGATCTTCAGACACCATGGCATGGGAACGCTAAAAAATTAAAGTGCTCATAATGATGTCGAACTAGGACCAGAGCATAGATCTCGTCTTCTTGATCATGGAGGAGTGAATGGTTCATCAATCTGAGTCTGGATGATGAAGTTATCGCGAAAAGAGTTGCCTTGGTTCCTTTGAAAAAAGGAGTTTTTTCTCATAAAAATGGACTTAAATCCTTTATAAGGAAAATTAGATTAGGAATCATGCCAAGGGTAGACTTAAGCGGGCCTTTTGGAACCCCCATTTAACGATCTCTGACTAATCGGAGGTCGGGGGGCATGCTATATGTGATATCGATGCCTTACAGTTATGTGATTAGCGATAAAAAAGGTTATTAGTGTCGATGAAACCCAAAGGCCAAGGACTAGGACCCTTGGGCGTAGCGAATGCGATTAGCGATCGCCGATATCAATGATTGACATCGGCATATGCCACTGTATCGGCGAAGGACCCCAGGCCATAGTGATTGCGATATGTGATGCGATCTCAGCCGTTGGATCGGAAACCGATCAACGACCATGATTAAATTGGTGATCAGAATGATCGGTGATCTGAGATCCTGACTTGTGATATAGCATAGACCCGATAAGTTTATAAGCCCGATTTTATAAAATTTGAAATCCGAACTTTCAGATTTTTCACTGTTTTTCAATTTTTTTTGGGCTTTTGTCATATCGTTTTAAAATGATAAAAAGGCCTATTTTCAGAGGTTTGTTGCACCACCGATGCTTCTATGCAAATGATTTCCATTCTAAACAAAACAACCCCGATTTTTATGCGGCCTTGTCCCAAACATGTTATAAAAACGCGATGGGTAATAGAGATTCGAGGGCAGCATGCTAAAGGAAGAGAGCATGTGCTAGAGAGCCTGAGAGCCTGTGCTGGGGAATGATATAGAGCCTGAGTGCCAGAGACCTCATTGAGGAGGTTGTGCCAAGTGGAGAGCCGCAGAACGAGAGGGCCAGGTAGAGAACGAGACAGCTAGAGCACTGTAGAGCCCCAGAGAGACGCAGCAACATAGTCAAAACACTATGAAGCCAGATAGCTGAGATCTACAGAGCTGAGAGTCCAGAGTAGTTCTTCTCTTATGGTTGAGTCTTCTTCTCATGATTGGTTCATCTTGGATTAATGCTTCTTTGATTGCTTCTTTGTGATCGATTCATCTATTGATTAATGCTTCTTTGATCGCTTATTCTTATTGCAAATAGATGCTTCAAGTTCAATGCTTGAGGGAGCTTTAGCTTATTGACAACTGCTTCAGATGCCCTGCTTCTTCATATGGCCATTCGTAATGAGGTCGTGTTAGATTGGTAGCAGACTGTGCCTACGCATTGATAATGTGAAAAGATGTTCACCATGGATTGTTTTATCCACTTCTTCATTCACATCTTGAGATGGCCCGTGGTGGTGTGAGGTATATGATTTATTCATATATTTCTTCTTTTACATTATGCTACAAATCCTTGATTGATATTGATACAGGATCTTCTTTATTTATTGTTTTCATGATTCCTTGCGTCGTGTTATGTCGAATCTTCTATATGATGTACTTATTGTCATAACTCTTCATGTTATGCTTTGAGATCACTTATTATATGTTGTTGGGATACTCTTTTTGTCATCATGCATGTGTTTTTCTTTGACATCCCTTTTGTGCCATGTTGGCGGGATGTGCACCATGTTTGTTTTTGTATCATATTGATAGGAGTCTTTTGATTGAGAGTTCTAGTTGTGGAACATCTCTTAGAGCCACTCCTGCATGAGGGCCTTCTTCCTTGTATGATTGAGACATAATCTCTTGTGTACATCACTTTTATTGACAACACCTAATGCAATGGCCTACACCACCTTGACTGGGGCTCGGAGACGTAGTCCCTCCTCGACGAACTCCGTTATCAACGGCTTCTGTTTTCATGTGCTAATGATTGTTATGTTCCTCTTATTTACAGTCTGCAGCTGTATTTGTTAATGTTCTTTTAAAATGCAATTTTAACACATCACAAAGTAAAAGTTCTTGGAAAGGTCCTTCTTCACACCTAGACCTGGATCACGAAGTTTGGAGCTCTATAGATATTCCTCCTTCTACACCATTCCTGAACATGTTCAGAAAGGTGGGTGACAGAAGTTTGATGGAATGAAGTCAAAAGTTTGGTATTTATATCATATCAGAGAGGTAATTGAAAATATGAAAGAAAGGTTATGGAAAGAGTTGCTAAAGTGGAATGGGTTGTCCTAGGCTGGTCTATAGACCACTTTGCAGTAGCTCCAATGAGCGTGCTTTGGAACAACCGAAGATGAATGGAATCTTCAATAATAGAATTGGATGAACACCACATGTGTAAGGACTGCACATGATTAGTCGTATCTTCTCTAAGATAACCTTCAAAATTTTGGATGTCTGAAGGGAGTTTAGTGAGAATTGTTGGCCATGTGGGAACATGGAGAAGAGGATCATTGATAATCTGGTTAAAATCTGGGAGACTTAAACCAATGATAAAAGGAAATAAGGGAGTAGGAATGACCACACTGGTTGGGGTTCTGCTAGTGGGGGTACCCTAGTTAGCACCTAGGTTACTTTGCTGCGTTCTTACACCCACATTGGTGCCTAACATGATGGAAATATGGGGTTGAGAAGACGTGGAATAAGAGGATGACGAGATGAATTAGTAGAATCAATATCATAATCAACATGATGACTCGATGGAGGATTGGGAGGATGAACTTGAACTTGACGGAGAGGTGGAATATGGCCTAACGGGAACTGAGGGTGAAGCCCTCAAATTCGATGCGAAAAATGCCTTAGAGGCACATTGGTGTCTAGACTAGAGAAATAATGATAGGAATAATAGAGCAACAAAAAGCAAGCAAACACCTAGTGTAGTGGTTCCAAGTGTAAACTAATTATTTTAATGATGTTACTCTAATAAAAGAAAACATGTCCTATCAAATAAAAAGACCTCTAGCCTATAGGTGATCTAAATTCTCAAACAATCCTAGATCTACTGTTTCAGATGGCCTTCCAAAGAACTTTTTACTTGATGGAATCTCATCCCCGCAAGCAGAGTTGTTTAGAGAAAGGTGGGGTAGAGGACCAACTGCTTCCCACAACCAATCCTATAAGGTGTTTTCCTAATATTGGTTACTACGATTACCTTCATCTCACGAGGGTGGTCGAGTCTTGAGCTTCTTAGTAGTCAGATACTGTATGAAATTCCCTCCTAGAGGTTGGGTAGCCTCGAGGAGAACTGCTCGCATGATGACCTAGCCTAACCCCCTTTGAATCATGTTTTTGACACACTTCAGCTTCAACCATGGGATAGTGAAGGATTTTAAGCTCCCCAATATGTCAACTTCTATGTCTCAATGAAAAGTGACTAATGGGCATTATTGTAAGCCTATCCCACTGACCCTACACCTACACTAGAAACATTGTTTGGCTCTGATGCCCAAGTGGGCTTAATCTATGTGTGTTGATTTATTAATGTGTAGTGTTTCAAGTCTTGGCTTGGCGGTGTTAACCAAGCTCACATTCACTTAAAGTGTGAGTGTGTGAAAATGATGTGTGAAGTGGATGATTTAATTAGTCATGTTTCATGATGCCATATGATACTGAAAGTAAAATGTTGAAATACTGTAAATAAATATGAAATGACAGAAAAAATAAACAGCCAATTAAGCACACACAGCCCCACTCACAAGGGCCACTAAGAAACTAAACAAGAGAAGGAAAACAAGTTAGTAAAAGACACATAAAGAGGCCAAAAATATGTGATGTTAAGGGACTAGGATCTAAAGGCTCTAAGATGCTAAAAATGGTGCAGACAAACAACAAAAATCAGAGGTGAAAACTACTACAAAGGACAAGTGTGAAGCTCAAAGGCCTAGGATGTTTAAGGGGATCCTAAAGGGAAAAAGGCAAACACAAAATCTAAAGGTAGAAAAGGTGAAATAAAACTATCCAAGAGATTTGAAAAGTAATTGGTCGGATTTGAAAAATAGTAGTTGAAAATGCTAAAAAACCAGACTCGTCACTCAACAAATCTCTTCCTAACAATGTGGAGGTGTACTCCAAACCCTAGGGGGATACTTCCTTCTTCAAAGAGACAAAATAAGTGGATCCATGCCTAAGGGAGATAGACAAACATAAATGAATAACCCAAACCAGTTCCTAGACAACACTCTTGGCAAAATTGTAAAATTTTTGAAAATTTCTCAGAAAATTTCCAGAACGCATGTACTAACCTGGATTTGAGGAAAATGTAGGTTTTGAGCCAAAAATTACGCTCTACAACTCACTTATGGGGAAAATAAGTGAGCTCTATTCCTGGGAGTCTCGGTTGGCAGATCTAGCACAATTTTTTCTATGTCTTGTTCAGTTGGTACCTGTGACCTGCAGAAAAGACCAGAAACTCAACAAAATCTGAAAATTTGACAAAATAGAGTTTAATATTATAAATAGAAATTGAGAGAAAAAATACCTGAAGAAAACCCTAAAATTTTCTGAAACTTCAGTCACCCAAGAACATTGTTATTGCACCAGTGGAATCGCCATTTGTTGCACGATAAATGTGTAACTAATGACCTAGTGGAGTCACCATTTGCTAGTGTGAAAATTCTGGGAAGTGTACCAAAAATACTTCACTTAAGTCACTAGGTGACAAGTGAACCTAACAATAAGTTGATGGTTGTTTTTTTCTTAGATCTGAAACACAAATAGAAAACTTGTAGTAGAAGAAGATATAACCCAAAACAGAAAGCAACAATATAAAGAATCTAGTATAGTAGCCTAGTTAGAAAGTCAATTTTAAATGAATTAATATTTTATTGATAACACCTAGTGAAGGAGGTCTACAGATTGGTCTGTAAGTCCCCCTCCATGGGATGGGTCCTTTGATATCCTTGATGCTTCAGAAAATTGATCTCCTCTCTTAATCTGAAAAACCCAAACAAAAGTGAAGAACTCAAAAAGGGAGCTCAAGAAAAATGACGATAATGTTGATGATGATAATGATCATGGTGAGGAATGAATAAAAAACCATCTTTATATAGAAAAGTATGGAGTTAATCTCGAAAATGGAAAGTAATAAAATATTACTTGGAATACTTTATTATATTTATTGGAGAGGGAAAAGGTATTTAAAATGGTTAAATACCTTTATTTAGAAATAATTAAGAAATACAATGATTTATTAATTATTTCGCGAGAAACAAGAAATGTGTGAAATCAAAATAATAATTAAATAGTGATTTAATAATTATACTAATAACAAAAATAAGGAAATTCAAATAAATAATGGTTTATTTAAATATTCCAAGGGATTTAGTTCAATGTGACAAGGAAATAATTATTTAATAATTATTCCTAGAGAAAATTAAATAAATAATGATTTACCTAATTATTTTCATGGGGGATTTTTATTTAAATCAAAAAATAATTTAATAAAAGTGGTTTACTAAATTATTTTCCACAGAGAAAGTAAGTTTACTATGGTAAAATTAAATCTACATGGTGTATTTTGATACACCTAGTCAGAAATGGTTAGGCCATAATTTTTTAGTGATAACATCAAGGGACTAAGATATGGATGCGATAATCTATTGTAAATGGTGGAGACAAACAACAAAAATCAAAGATGAAAAATGCTGCAAATGATAGGTATGAAGCTCTAAAATCTAGGATTCTTAAGGGGATTCTAAGGGGGGGAATGCACACCCAAAATTGAAAGGGAGAGAAGGTAAAAGAAACCTATCCAAAAGAGCTAAAAAGTAATGGATCAAACTCTAAAAAGAAGTGACTAAAAATGATGAAAACCCTGTATTCCTCACTCAACAAATATCTTCATAACAATGTGGAGGTGTACTTAAAACCCTAGGGAGGTTTTCCCTTCCTCAAAGAGACAAATCAAGCAGATCAAGGCCTAAGGGAGACTAAAAAAAAATTGAAGTACCCAAACCAGTCTGTGGACAACACTCTCAGAAATTTTGAAAAAGAAAATTGAAAAAATTCTGGAAAATTTCCAAAATGCAGATGCTGACCTTGAATAGTAGAAAACACAGTTTTTGGGCCAAATAGTGCGCTATGGAATTAATATCAGGGGTTAGAAAGTAAGTATTTCTCCTGAGACTCTCGGTTGACAGATCTCACACAGATTTTACTATCTCCTTCTCGACTGGTACATATGACCTACGGAATGAGCCAAAAAACCACGAGAATACGAAAATTTGACAAAAAAGGGTTTAATACTATAAATAGAAATTGAGAGGCTAAAGATAGTTGTATAAAACCTTGAAATTTTATGAAACTTTAGTCACCCAAGAACATTGTTATTACACCAGTGGAGTTGCGATTTGGTAGTGTTAAATTTCTTGGATGGTGTTCCAAAAATACTTCACTTAAGTGACCCTAACAACAAGTTGATGGCTGCTAGCGATTCAGATCTACAATAAAAATGGAAAACCTGCAACAAAAGTATAGATGATCCATATTAGAAAGAAACAGTAAAAAATATCCAATGCAATAACCCAAATGGAAAGGCTTTAAATGAATAAATCTTTTATTAAAAACATCTAGTGAAGGAGATCTACAGATGGGTCTGTAAGTCCCCCTTTGTGGGATGGATCCTTTGATATCCTTGATGCTTTATAAAATGATCTTCTCTCTCAAAATGTGAAAAACCCAGACAAAATGTGGAGAACTCGAATGGGAGCTCAAAAGCAAAAAATATGATAATGGTGACAATGATTATGATCATGGTGAAGAATGAATGAAAAACACTCCTATTTATAACAAATTATTGAGTTAATGTTGAAAATGGAGAATAATAAAATAATATTAACTAAATCAAGATCTAACCACTTGAAATACTTTATTATATTTATTAGAGAGGGAAAAGATATTTAAAATGGTTAAATATCTTTATTTAGAAATAAATAACAAATAAAATGATTTATTAATTATTTTGCGAAAATTTCGAACGCTGAGAAATTGAAATAATTATTAAATAGTGATTTAACAATTATTCCAATAACAGGAATAAGGAAAATTAAATAAATAGTGATTTATTTAATTATTCCTAAGGGATTTAGTCAAATGTGACAAGGAATAATTATTTAAATAATGATTTAATAATTATTTCTAGAGAAAATTAAATAAATATTTATTTATATTTATTTATTCTTATGAGTTATTTTTATATAAATCATAAAATAATTCAATAAAAGTGGTTTAATAAATCATTTTCCATGGTGAAAGTGATTTTACAATTCTTCAAGAACCATCTGGGATACCAATTTCAATAAGGACTTTAGAGGTTGGGAAACTCCTTCACAAGTCATAGCCCCTAATCTTAACCCTCAAATCCTCCCTTCCTTTCCCTAGAATACATTGTACCTTGCTTAGAAAGCAAGCAAGCTCCATCCTTCAAGCTCTTTTGACAAAGGGATTATTTGGGTCACTCATATCCATCCATTGATTCATCCTTTGCCTTTGACTCCATAACATACCATGTCTCCTCTCATCGATGAAAGTCTATTAATAGAAGGGAACCTTAGCTGAGGTGACAGTGGGTTAAGTCTCCATTTGTTTCCCTTGGTCTAACATTTTCCCTTCGCGGATCCCCTTTAGGTCCCCAGCTAGTTTGAGCGTTAACATTTTGCTGTCATTTCTGGGGACACAAAACATGTGTTTTGTTCCCCATATGACATATTGACATATCATTATTGGTGACTCCATTGGAATAGCAAAGACTTAGTTCTTCGTTGAAATTTAAGGTCGATGCTTTTAGGCTGAAGCAAGCATTTTTCTAGGCATATTTAATTCACCCTTGCAATTCCTACATATTTTTCATGTATAATTCAAATAGGTTGTCATTCTTTAATACATTTCCTACTTTGGACATTGCTAGAATCCCTAGGCATCCTAATCATGTTGCAAGAAGGATGGTACGTGGGGTGTCTGTGTTTGATGGTGATCCACCCTTTACAATTGACCATGTAAAAAGATTTAACGCACACGCTTCAAGAGAGAAGGTTTTCCACCAAGATTACATCATGTTATTATTCATGGGATCTTTCGGTGGTCATAACTCATGGTTGCATGATCATGAACCTAGGAGTATCTCATTTATTGAAGAGTTCATTGATGACTTTCTTAGACATTTTCGAGTACACCCTACATTAACCATCCAAGAGGAAGCCTTCATTGAGCATCATCAAGACATTAAGGATCTAGGTAATGAGAAAGAAGACGAGTCCTCCTTGGGTCCACATGATGAAAATGATGATTTTGAGGACACATGTGCTGGGAAGGATGAGTTTATGGAAAGTCAAATTGAGACAAACCTTACATTTCTCAAGGATATTAGTCTAGGTGAATCCTATTTTGAAAACCCTGAGAAATATGACCCCATTAGCCCCTTGGAAGATGACATTGAAGATTATTTCTACATTGATAAGGTGATATGGGAAATTCATTGTCCTCAATTTGATTGTGCTCCCATTTACGACACTGACAAGGAGAGTGAGGATGATATTGGTCTTCCCTTCTGTTACACAACAATTTGTTACTATCCTTGTACTCCCCATTCCTTGATCCTAGAGGACCTCTATGATGAACCCCGCATGAGTTTCCTTCATGAAGAAACTCCCATTATGTCCCTCTTCATTAGCAAATCATTTCCCTTTTGCACCATTTTCCCTGAAATTTCTGTTTTGCCCAGTTTACAAGACCGACGCTAATGACCTTTGTCTACCCTGCGTCGATGTGTAGAGATTAGCACTATTCCCCACGCCGATTGGTGTGACTGAGTTATATTATAGTCACGTCAGTCCTATTATGGAAAGTTTTTAAATTTGGAGCCGAAGCTTCCAGCTTTAGAAGCTCCGTAACGAAAGTCTGGTAAATGGTTTGGTCGGATGGGTTCGAGGATGATAGTTTGGGCTCCTTTCCCCTATAATGATGGAACTACCTCAAGGGATAAGTCCTTCTCCCATGAGAAGAGGATCCATCTCCCATCCATATTTCCTATATAAACCTCCCTTCTTCCCAAGCACAAACTAGTCTAGTTAGAGAGTTGACTGAGTGTGAATATATTATATTGATTTGAAAAGCAATCTATTACTAGTTGTAGCCATCTAGTTGTGTGAGGGAGAAGTGTGTTTGGTTTGGAGTGAAGTCTAAAGGGAAGAGCCTTTAAAATATTGTTGTTTGAAGCCATTATGGAATGCTAGCAAAAGTGTGTGGGAACCTGGTCTTGTCAGAGGAAGACTGTGATGTCAAGACGAATGGTTGTAATCTCTCTTTGATATTAATATATGCAACTATCGATTGATTTCCTAAATGTTTTGTAATATTACATATTCGTGTCTTGATGCTTCTTGAATTGTTGAGTAGGTTGAATTGAAATTTGTCTATTATTATGTTTGTGTGCTATTGTTTTTTACTTGTTTCAGGAACTTGAAGAAGGAAGCGAGAAATTGATGGAGCAAGCAAGTGAGGACATCATCAAGCAGGATAAGTGACAAAGAGGTAGGCCCTCTTGATTGATTCTAACAAGGAAATCTTCCATAGAATGTATCTGTTGTGGCTACACCCATTATCAAGCTAGAGGAATTCATTCATGTCCGCACTTATAATTTTAATTCACCACAAATTGGTGACTCCACTAGGGAACCAATCCTTTTGTTTGTTTTGTATTTCATGATTTCGTGGGAACTTTGATAGTTTCACATTTTCCCTTTGGTTCTGTTTCTTTTCTCCTGCTTACTGGCCTAAGCCTAAAATTCATAGTAGTAGATCTAGTCCCTATTTAGACTTTTTTATTTATTTTTCCTTGGTTCCCTCAGACAGTGCATTTAATCGGCTGATAGTCATGCTGACTAGCGCGAACTACAGAGGAACAGTCACACCGACCAACCTCTGGTGCTTGTTGTTAGTTAGGCAGTTGCACTGATCCTTGTAAGTGAAGATTAGGGCTAGACCCCAGTTTTGGCCAGTGTGTTCTGCTCTTGTGATTTTGACCTCGTAAGCCTTTTGGACTGTCTTCTCCCCAACTAGAAAACTTCATTTAGCTTGCTTTGTGTGCTTGCTTGGTTTAGCCCACCCTCTAATGTGTTAAGTTTGGCCCTATGTGAAGTTCTTTTCTATTTTTTCTTTGAATCCCTTGATTGGTGCTATTTTTGGCCAAAAAATCACATCAATCAGCCATCAGCGCTAGTTGCAGTATGGGTCAGTTGTGCCGATCGATGCTAATTTGGCCTAGAAGTCGCTCTGGTGTCAGGGGTAAGAAAAAATCAGAATTTATCCCATTCTAGTGCTAGTGTGTCTTGACCCTCATACTCTCTTCTTCCTCCTAGAAGTGACTAGGATGCTTTGTTTTCAATTGAATGAGTGAAAGAGTCTCGTTTGTTCTCTTATTTCGAGTGTCTCTTTTCTCTTTCCAAGCATAGATTACATTGATTGGTTTGCCGATTGAAGCATTTATGTGTTTGGTTTGTTCGATTCAGGGAAGAAGTTTCTTTTAGTTTCATTTGTCATGCTTTGGATTAGATTGATGCTTGTTTGTTTGGAATTGTGAAAATTTTAATTAAAGTGCTTTATGTGAAAGATTCATTTTGCATTTTATGAAAATAAGAACATCATTCTAGTTTACTTAAGCGAAAGTATTCCATAAGTAGCATCATTGAGAAGCTAGAATTGCATCATCATAGACATGGAAATGAAATGAAAATGCTTTTGTTGTTAAGGGACAATTAAGTGCATTTAGGAGATTCATTAGAGAAATATTTCATTCTTTTATTGTTGCATTGGTTGTGTGCTCTCTATCCCTCAATTAGTGTTAACGTTCATTGAAGACAAAGATCTCTTTTCTCATATAGCTGCATGTATGATATTTTCCAGATGATAACGGTAGGGCCTTGTAATTGAAACCTAATTCAAATATCAACCATTAAAATTTATCGAATTAACCTAAGGAAGCACTGAAACTTAATTCTCACTTTTAGTGGTCTAGGCTAGAGATGTGTTCCAACGTCTTTAAACCTAGCAGCTATCGTTCGCTTCAGCATTAGACAGTGCTAGTATGGATTTGTGCTCCCTGTATTGTCTATATATAAAGGGATACCCCACTAGGTTTGCAATACTTTATTAGTTAGAAGCCGAGTCTGCCACCTTGTAAACATGATACACCGAACACAGCATTCGCGGAGATTTCCTGGTCGTACTTCTTGGTTCGTCGGGAGGTATTATGCAGTTCACGGTTACCTGGTACTCCTTTATGCCTAGAGTACCTTGAGTAGTCATTTGATCTTTTTGAGTCATTTAACTTAAAATATCATCGAGCACTTGTCCTTTTGAGCTCGTTAATTCCAAAAGCGACTAGAGTCACCTTTCGTCCTTTTCTCAACTCTTCAAATATGAAAAGGCAAAGTTTTGTTTCAGTGTCTTAAAATTAACTACCCACGAAATATTCCTGGTTAAGGTTATCTTCTTTAGTGATTCTTTAGGGTCGATTCCAATGGCAACATTTCCATATTATACCAGTCAAGGGTCCCCCTCAGATGGGAATCCTCATCCTTTTCCTTCTTTTATGGCAATGTTGTCCCTCCCTGGGTTAACCATTGGTTTACCTATCTGGTTATTTTCGACCTCGGTGGTCCTGAGTGTCCCAACTCCTGCCCCGCCATATGCTTCATTTGAATCACATCACGTTGATTCTAAGGTTGACCTCTCCCCTTCTTCCCCTATTTCTTCCTCTTCCTCTTCTACTTTGCCTAGTGAAAACTTGAAATCCAGTAACCAGGGGGCTAAGAAGAAGAAGAAGAAGAAGTTAGATACGCAAGAGACCAACTGTGTAGCTATTACTCCAAATTCACTTCCTGTCGACAAATATTCTGACCCTCCACGGAAGGTTAGGTTCCCTTGCAAGTTGTGTAAAGCTGACCATCTCCTTTGAGACTGTCCTAACATTCCTAGAGTCTTATAGGTATGGTCTCAAAATCTAGATCAACCATCCACATCGACCTCTGGAGATCCTGTCGATGCTACATCCTCAGCTAGTGATTGTAAGAAGAAGGGAAAGATTAGATTCCCCTGTAGGTTATGTGAAGGAGAGCATCTTCTTCACCTTTGTCCTCTTATGGATAAAGCTTCCAAAGTTTTGGAAAACCTTACAGCTCCTCAACCCCAACTTCCTGTTGCTTATCAAAGGCTTTCTTCTAACCCTCTCCTAGTTGGTAAAGAGATTGACTTGGATTCATCTTTTGCCCATCCTGCTCTTCCTGAGTGTGTCTCTCTTGTGTTAGTTCCCGACCAGCCATTGGTCGAAAAGAGTGTTGTCTTGGTTCCACCACCAATTCCTCACTATGTTCTAGAAGAGAGTGGTGATCATACTGCTTATGTTCTTCTTGTCTCCTCAGATTCTCATTAATTGAAGGGTGACCCTCCCACCCCGGCTGTTCAAGAGAGTCCTTCTTTTATTCCTGTATAGCATGGGGGCAATCATATGATATCCCCACCAAGTAATTCTGTCGTCACTTTCGATTGGGGGCCATTGACTGATTTTCGCCTCCCATCTTGTGTGCCTTTCCAGATCACAGTACAAGCCTATAACCTGGTTGTACTTGGCACTATATTAGATGAAGGTGCGTATGTTAGCATCATGTCTTCTACTACTTGGCAAGCTTTAGGTTCCCCATAGCTTGTTCTTGTCACCCAGAATCTGTTGGCTTTCAACAGAGGAACCAATCAACCTTTAGGGATCCTTTCGAAGTTCCCTATTACTTTGGGAGGAAAGACCGTCTATATAGACGTGATGGTAGTCTAGGGTCCATTAGATTTCAATCTTCTCCTTGGACGCGACTATGATTACGTCATGGGAGATCTTGTTTCTTCACTTTTTTGTGTAGTTTGTTTTCCACATGAAGGGAGAATAATGACCATTGATTAATTGTCATTCAATGGCACCAGGCACCTCCTTTGCAACCATCATCCCATATCAGCTCTTGTTTCCAAGCAATACCTTCCCTGCCACAGGCCAAATATATGGCTACCCGTTCCATCTCCGCATCGGCTGATGATCACACAGATGGTATTGTACATTATGTACTAGGGGCATTGGAACCTGATCTATCTATGGTACCAATTGACATGTATTCTTCCCAGTGTGTGGTTCTTCTGTATAGTGAAGAATTCTTCGGAGCCACGTTCTCATATGGTTCATGAACATGGTCATGAGGATAGATCCTAGTTTTGTTTCAACCTCGTTAAAAAAATGAATCAAGATGTCTGAGGATAGTTCTTAGTCTTGTGTCAACCTCGTTAAAAAATGAAACAAGGCATCATGAGGATAGTTCCTCGGCTTGTGTCAACCTCATTAAAAAATGAAACAAGGAGTCATGAGAGTCGTTCTTGGTCTTCTATCAACCTTGTTAAAAAATGAAACAAGATATCATAAAATCCCAATCGATTCTTTCCAATATCTCGAAAGTGAACCTTCAATCCATTCACCTAGTTGATTGAAATGAAGCTTGGGGGGCATGCAAACTTATTCAAGCATAGTTTTTCGTTTTGAGCTTGTGTAAACATGAAATTGAATCCAAGCAGAGTTCTCTATGGTTCAATTTTGTGTAAAAATGAACCCATGCCTAATTTACATCTCGTGATTGTCGTTTTTATCAACTAATTATTCTAGATGAGCCTTGGTTGTTTCATTCCATCACCACCACCTCTTTGGCCAATCATATGCTTTCACTTGGTTATTATTCCTTTCCTGAGGGACAATAACGATGAGTGGTTTTGTTAGCCAGCCTCTTAACCATTACATGTTTTGAGAAGTTCCACCCTTACCAGAACCAGTTTCTACCCTTTATACCACTCATTCCTCCAGGCTGAGTTAGGTTTCAGCTCTTTTCTCGACTTGTAAAACTCATATGAAAAGATTGTCGAGTATTTTTCCCTTTTGACTCATAAAAGAAAATAAAACGAGGGGTTCGCTTTCAGCTCTTTTCCAACCCTTTAAAGTGAAAAGATAGCCAATCCCTTGTCATTTTGAACTCGCTAATGGATGTGAAACATTGTGCACCTAGTATAAGTTTACCCCTTTTTTGGGCTAGGAGGCACTATTTACGAAAAAGGTATTCCTTGACTGAAATGGTCAAGTGGTTCTCTCAAGTATTATTTTAACCTTTTCGGGCTCGAGAGACACAAATGTATGAAAAAGGGACCATGTGGATTTTTCTTTTACGTGTCTTTCTCAAACTCTCTAAACATGAAAATGATATCGAGTTACACCTTTGTAAGAATCGTTAAACTATTAAATGACATCGGATTTGTCACCATGACGAACGTGAGCTTCTCCTTCCTAGGGCTCGTTAAACTTACTAGGTCAGATTCATCTGAAGGAAGAACTTGCAGTGCAAGCATATTCTATCCCCTTCAAGCTTGCAATTAAAAAATAAATTCAGGTAATTTCTAGAAATGGTGGGGAAAATTTTGGAAATCTATCGAGTAGTGTCGACATCTTACTCTTGAACATGACACTCTTTGCTTCGTGTCGGGTTGGGACATCCTCCTTTGTATCATTGACCTTCTTGGGTTTGGGTCATTCATTTTTTCCTTCCATTTGATCTCTGCCACATCATTATGACCACCGATACCATGGATCAAAAAGTTGCCAAACTTCCAGTTGTGTCGTTGATATGTTCAAGAGTTGTCCTTCTGCAGTTACACTTACCTCTATTTCTCTATATCATTTAAAATCATTTTGCATCCTCTCATATTGCATCAATGATGTGGGATTCATTATGGCCCTCCTTTGACATGGTCACTTTCCGTCGACTTCAACTCATTATCCGAAAAGTTGATCGAGAGACTCCCTTCCAATACCTTAGATCTTGCATGCCCTAATGGCAAGCTATTCACACTCAATGACGAGCTCACATCATTGGCTTTTGATCGAGTGATTTCGCGGATGTATGACTTCAGTTCTTGTATTCACATTCCATGAATTGTGTTGATCGTACCTTGAGGACCATTGTCGTTATTGGTGGTTTCTCTCACGCTTGTTAACAGTTTACATCATTGACTGGTAATCAAGTGACTTTCTAGCATGTTCGACATTAACACATCTATTTACATGTTATAATCTGTACTTTGATCGGGTCGTGTTGGAGCACAAGACCTTGGACTCAGATCACAAACGTCTAGGTTTCAAAGTGGTGTGACATGGTTATGATGATATGCATGTCTCTATTAGATGGTTGGCTGTGACTAGACCATGAGTTTTCATATGGGATCCTTCTCATTATTGGATGGTTGTGACCATACCTTGGTTTCATTATGATCATCCATGACGGATGGTTGCGCCCATACCTGGATCCATTTACCTAATCATTCTCTGGATGGTTGCATCCATGCCATGATTCATGTATCATTTGACATATATATCAATTGATGTATATGTATTTGTACTTGCTTGCAGGTTTTCTGATGGCATACTATGTTTCCTTGCACTGATTTATAAAACATTTCATCCCTCACTCTAGTTCGGCCTTCACGCTTTAAGGGGCATATGTTACAGAACATTTTGTCACTATAAATCCCCATTCCTTGATCCTGGAGGACCTCTATAGTGAATCCCGCATGCTTTGCCTTCATGAAGAAACTCCCATTATGTTCCTCTTCATGAGCAGATCATTTCCCTTTTGCACCATTTTCCCTGAAACTTCTATTTTGCCTAGTTTACAAGATTGGCACTAATGACCTTTGTCTCCCTCGTGCTGATGTGCAAAGATTAGCACTATTCCCCACACCGATCAATGTGACTGAGATATGTTCTAGTCACACTGGTCCTGTTATGGAATTTTTTTTTAAATTTAGAGTTGAAGCTTCCAGCTCTAGAAGCTTAATAGAAGTTTGATAAATGGTTTGGCTAGATGGGGTCGAGGATGACAGTCTGGGTTCCTTTCCCTTATAAATATGGAAATACCTTAAGGGATAAGTCCTTCTCCGATGAGAAGAGGATCCATATCCCATCCATATTTCCTATATAAACCTCCTTTCTTCCAAAGCACAAACTAGTCTAGTTAGAGTGTTGGCTGAGTGTGAGTATACTATTTTTATTTGACAAGCAAGCTATTACTAGTTGTAGCCATCTAGTTATATGAGGGGGAAGTGTGTTTAGTTTTGAGTGAAGTCTAAAGGGAAGAGCCTTTAAACTATTGTTGTTTGAATCCATCATGGAATGCTAGCAGAAGTGTGTGGGAACCTGGTCTTGTCAGAGGAGGACTGTGACGTCAAGACAACTGGTTGTAATCTCTCTTTGATATTAATATATGCAACTATCAATTAGTTTCCTACATGTTTTGTAATATTACATATTTGTGTCTTGATGCTTCTTGACTTGTTGAGTAGGTTGAATTGCAATTTGTCTATTATTATGTTTGTGTGTTATTGTTGTTTACTTGTTTCAAGAACTTGAATAAGGAAGTGAGATATTGCTGGAGCGAGCAAGCGAGGACATCATCAAGCAAGATAAGTGACCAAGAGGTAGGCCCTCTTGATTGATTCTAACCTAAGGAAATATTCCATAGAATGTATCTATTGTGGCTAGACCCATTATCGAGCTAGAGGAATTCATTCGTGTCTGTACTTATAATTTTACTTCACCACACCTTCCCCTCAAGCACTATTTATAATGACATGCCCATTGATACCCTAAGGAAGGAGAATCTTCATTTGCCTTTGCATAAAGAGGGGCAGATGGAAGTGATGAATTTTCCTTTTAGGAGAGACCCAAAATTGGATACTAAGGAAGTTTATTAGGTTCCCACTTCTCCCGAGTATGAATCTATGTTCAAATCACTTGAGCCTTTAGATTATTATTTTAGGAAAGCAAAACTTGTTCAATACGATACTTATTTCTCCCTTTTTCCTATTGGTCATCATCTTGGATCTTCATCAAGTGATTCCCTCACCCATAATAATATGATCTCAAGTAAATGTAAGCCCTTCCCCCCTCCTGAGTATAATGTCAAGGAAAATCCCACCATTGATTATACGTTTCCTCCTTGGATGCACCCTCAAGATTTTGGTCACTCCATAGTCTCCCCTCTTTAGTGTAATCATCATGTGCAACCCACTTGTGTTTCTCCATCTTTTCGATTTCCCTTTCCTACTAACCATAACCTAATGAAGGCCATATTCCATGATGTAAATAATAAGGACAATGGTGGAAGTGATATGCCAGAGGTTTCCATCCATCAAAAGTTTATGAGCTTGGTTGTCGACATCTCTATATTTTGGTTGCAAGAGAAGACTTCATGGACTAGAATACATCATTTTCTTACCTCTTCTCACATGATCATACATGTGTGGGCATCATATTTTCCCACCTCCCACCCATAACATCCGCCATGTGTTTGGGTTTTCATCTGCTTTGGGATTTTTTTGCATGAGTAATCATATAGGAAGACATATTTATATTGAATTGATGATATGTTGGTTGCATTGGCTTTATGATTACACTTAGTATTAGCATTACTACATGCATGTTAGGATATGATGCATTTCATGTTCATTTTCTCATTAGAACTAACATCATATGATATTTCTCATGGTACATTAGATGCACTTAGATTAAATTTGCAATATTTTCAGTTGATTTTATGGCCTAACATATGGCATGTGCGACCATGAGACGTCGCAAAAGCATGTTGCTCCATTTTTTCATCTATTATATATGTAGGTGATAGGTCTAGAGTAACCAAGAGATTGTTGGAGTTCTCATGACCTCATGTTCAAGTAGTTTTGCCCAATTCTTCATGAGATCACATCCCCATTGCAGCTGCATTTTACCCACCATTTTGTGGGTGATATCCCTAGGAGAAACAATTTCTCCAAGATGGTCATTAGCTGGCAACCAACAACCCCTTGCAACCATCAACCTACTCATTGTTCCATTTCTCTATTACCTGAGCCATCCATGTGGTCCCTCGCCCATTTTCCATGATCGTATGTATGAAGGGGGGCCTCCTGAACCTAAAGTTATGCCTTGTATTTTGATAATTGAGTATTATATCTTTCTTATCATAGACACTTATGGCAAGTATTAAGGGGGGGATTTGGTGGAAAGAATGGGTTAGGTATGTGCCCTTGTCCCCTAGACCCATTTTTTGTATTAAACTTGCATTCTTGTCCCATGGAATCTCTTTTATTGACCATTTGGCTTTAGGGATGGAATTTCATGGGAAACCCCGCTTTTCGTTGCATGGTCCCACTCCCTAATCCAATCATATTATCGCCTTTCCACTCATTATCATCCCGTTCATCATTTCTCTTTCTTGGGTCCACATTCCTCCATCAGATCCACTTAGGGTTAACTTGCCCCTTCCCCTCACCCACATCTTGGGTCAAGCTTGAAATGATGCCTTGGAGGTTGATGCAGCTAAAAATAAAGATAAAAACATTTTTGGTCACGTTCAACAAGAAAATGTACCACAAAATGAAAAGGATGGTCGGGACAAACACATTTAGCACATGGGAAAAATCAAATACATGAGCTCTACCCTACTATCATGGCCATCACCCTAGTTCCTATAGGTTCTATGAGCCTCCTTCTTCACGTAGGAACCCATGATTGTCCCAACTCCTAGTGGGAAATGAACCAACCTACCTTTAGAAGGGGGTATCCAATGCTATATCTTATGCATCATTCTCTTACCCCTTGAGCCCCGAGCAATTAATCAAATAAATATTAAAAAGGAAAAGGGCATATATAAAAGGGTGGAAAAGTCAAGGTCGGGGCACCTCATGTACCATGATTGCTCCCTCCTATACATTATAAACCCAAGTGTGGGCTTCCCTCTTATTAGTTACCCTTGCACCCCAACATGTGAGCCATGGTTGCCCCTTTTTATCCCTTAATTCATTTACCTATTTGTCACATGCCACCACCTTTTAAAGAATGTACCTTGAACACATTATCCCCTTTAGAAGTAGAAACTACCTAATAGGATACTTGGTTAACCACATTTGGAGTTTAGGAGACATTTGCACATCTCGAAGCCCATTATGGAAGGGTAGGACATTATGAACTCCCCACCCATGGTCCATGGTTGATAAGCTCATTTACTCAATTTCCCTAATGACTTGTTGTTTTATAAGGCTAGAGAACGCATTGGATCTTATGCAGGATTGCAGATGGTCTCCATCTTAGGTTTGGTCTCCCTATGTGAGGTCCTAATCCTCTAGAGGACTACATTGGCACATGTAGGGTGTATGTTGAGAGCCATGGGCCTCCACATCAGTAGAAAATACTCTATGGATCCCTGAGGATGGTCAGATATGCTTGAGATTCTCCCATTGGACATGGAAAATGCACCTAGTTCATTTTTCCCAGCCAGACCCACAAATGTATAACTCAATTGGCAGCTGATCTAGGACTTGTATGACGATGTGACATCCCCTACATCATCATCAAAGTCCTTGAAAATGATCTACATACATCTTAGACTCATTTAGGAGACCTATGAGGTTATTAATGTGCCCCCACACTCATTCGGAGCACCACAAGTTAATTGTTTCGAGAACAAGGGGCCAACCCCTTGTCCATCACTTTTGAGGGTCGTACTCTTCATTATGGCACCCATGGACCTCATTAGTCCTCTTAGAGGGCCCTACAACATGCATAGATTATTATTTGACCTCTTGAGAGGTTTATTCTTTCATTTATGAGCTAGTTTGGTGGGCCTGTCACGAAAAGTTAAATTATTATAACATTATTTATTTTTGTGGCTTATCTAGGCCAAGGAGGCTAATTCACTTTGGATTGGATCTTTTCTCTCTCTTGAGAATTTCACACTTTTTCTAGAGGATGAATTGGAGCTTTATGGATTAATTTTGATGTGTGGATCTTGGTCTATCTAATCTTGGGGCTTCTCTTTTGTCAAATATGGATGGTTGGATATATTTTGTTACATGTAAGTACATTATTTTAATGTTATTATTGTTTTACTTTGTCATGTACATTGGATTGGGATTGTAACTATTTTTAGGGCTAATTGTTACATGCATTTACTGCTTTAAATTGTGGAATTGTGACTTTATTATAGCATCTCTCAATGTATGGGCCATGTAATGTGAATGAAATATCCTAGGGGTAATTCTAACAACGAATTGACCTTGATAATCTATCTCCTTTGCACATCGAAGTATAAAATTTGCAAGTTGGCTTCTCTTTGACCTAGAAGGCTAGCGAAGTAGGCTTGAGGCCTCCTTGACCAAGAACCAAAGGCCCTCACTCATATTCATCATAGACTCCATTCTCCCAAGACAAAGGAACTGATCTAACAAGAGGTGGTCACCCTAAATCACATATTTTTCACCTTTTCCTAGGTCTAACCAAATTGCTTCACCTAGGGCATAATTTTCCCGATAAACTATCCCACCAAAAATCTTTATCTCTTACGTTATTCTATGTCAGTGTCTCATCAAGGCCGCCTCCAATTTTGAATCGATTTTGATTGTGGAGTTGGGAGAAACGCCAAGCCCTAGTTCCGAGAACAAAATTTTCCCTAGCATCCCCATGGCTAGTACTTCATAGGATCAACTCAACACCTTCAAGTAAAAATTATTTCTTTGATCCTTCCCACACCTTTTCTACAATAAAAACATCATTGGTTTCCATGCTCTTCCCCCCAGCCCTAGACTGGGTCTGCTTGGTCTGGTTCCTTTGAAAAGACAATTCTTCAAGAACTATCTGGGATACTAATTTCAACAAGGATTTTAGGGATTGGGAAACTCCTTCACAAGTTGTGCCCCCTAAACCTAACCCTTAAATCCTCCCTTACTTTCCCTAGAATACATTGTACCTTTCTTAGAAATTAAGCAAGCTCCATCCTTCAAGCTCTTCTAGGAAAGGGATTATTTGGGTCACTAATATCCATTAATTGCTTTATCCTTTGCATATGACTCCATAACATATCGGGTCTCCTCCCATCGATGAAATTTTTTAAATATAAGGGAACCTTAGTTGAGGTGATAGCAGGCTAAGTCTCCATTTATTGCCCTTAGTCTAGCATTTTCCGTTTAGGGAACCCCTTTAGGCCCCTTGCTAGTTTGAGTGGTAATAAGTTTCAAAAGAGAAAATTTTGAATTTTTGGCTCCAAAATTGTCAAGCTTTCCCTCCCTTAATTCAATTCAGCCCCAATTTAAGAGGCACCCATTCAGGTCAACCAAATCACTATATATAAGACATTTGACCTCCTTCTTCAAACACAACTCGATCACACATGTAACAAAGTATTTTCTTGGAATCCATGTGAAGGAGAAAATAATAAGGATGAATATATCTCAAGCATATTTTCTATCTCTCTTTGAATTTGCACGTTTGGTTCTCTCCCCTCGTATAGATTTGCATGTGTGAACTTTTGGGTACTTTATAGGCACCAAGGTTGAGTTTTTGGGAAGATTTTGGGAGGTTGAATTTCATCCTAGGTACATTAGATAAGGCCAAGTTTGTTGGGAAGATGATTAACTTGACAAGAGGGAATTTTGACCATTATTTTGTTGGTCAATTTGACCATCATATTTGACTAGAATAATTAGGTGTATCTCTTGATGAACTGAAGAATTTCTCTAAGGAAAAGGTTGCTCAGTTTTTCCCACACCTGGGTTTTCCCAAGGTAAATCTTATGTTATCTTTTTGCATTATTATCTCTACTATCCTTGTGCATTTATGGTTGAATTTATAAAGTGTAATTGCTTAATGATAAACTAGAAGTTCTCAAAGAATATCTACATCATCAGAAGTAATTATCAGCTTTTTAGAAATTAGTGCTTGTATCTATTGCATTTGAAAATCAGCATGGAATGAGAGCTTTGGTGAAGGAAAAGACATCGATATCACTCTTGAAGAGATTTGGTAAAGGAAAGAGCCTTGAGAAAACTCTTGAAGAGACCTACTGTTGGAGAGGTAAATCCCCTCTACGGATAGAGGCGATCCCTACTAGCCCAGAACAGGTCTAGCAACAATCAAACAATGTTATCACGCAAGTTCCTAATTGCAAATAAAAGGTAGGTGATGAAGACCTACTTGATTTCCAACACTTTCGTTCATAGAAGAAACATCGCCCATGCTCCTTTGTCTTGGCCGGTCATGATCCTCCACTATCTCTGTGAATGGACACCTGCACACAAAGAGAACAACACAAACACAAGCGTGAAATCTAATATATGCAATTATACATCAGTCAGGAAGGATATAATTCAACATCAACCATTACAAGTACAATGAGAATGGAACCATAATGATAGTCATCTATTATTAATAATCAACAAACGAGAATACAACCGGCGTCCTGACGTCAAGTCCTCCTTTGGCTGGGTGCTCAGCTACACAAGTCTTGCAAAGCTTGAAGGGATGAGGGGCAAGCCTCTCTCTCTTTGGTGACAAGATCTCCTTACTTAGGTTAAGCCTTATGGACACAAAGAAGGCTCTTGCAACTCTAATCTCTTGATATCTTCCTTTCAGCACAAGTATTACTAGTACTACCACTAGCTTGCTCAAGGCATGGAGACAAGCTTTTATAGATGAAAAGGAAGGGATAAGATCAATCACAACAATAATGGATTTGGCTTCATCACTTGGAAACTTCTATGGAATGGT
>APFE031728464.1:0-12549 GCA_000404065.3 Pinus taeda | reverse complement strand
ACCTATCCCCATCTTATGTGATAATACAAGTGCAATCAGCATTTCAAAAACTCCTGTCATGCATTCAAAGACCAAGCATATACCGATCAAGTATCACTTTCTTCGGGAACAAGTGTTGGAACAAAAGGTCAAATTGGAGTATTCTAAGGAACAAGTTGCTGACATTTTCACCAAACCACTGCCCAGGGAAACTTTTGAATATCTCAGACAGAAGCTGGGAGTTGTGGATGTATCATCTTGCTGTTAAATTTTCAAAGAAAATTGGTTGTACGTGTGTTGGATAAGGAGTATCCCCGTACATATGCCGGTCGGTACAGAGACAGTCGCGTATATGAAGGTTTGATGGATATCAGAAGGAGCAGGCTCTGGTTGAAGATATTTTGATAGGGGTCTGACAGAGATCATCCGGCACAGGTTCAGGGGGAGCAGATAATCTTCTAATTATGCATTGTTGGAATTAGTTTAGAAGCTTTTGGTTCTAGTTCATAGCTGTTGTTGATTTCAGGTAGAACAAAGGCAGAAGGCGAACAGAAGGAAATCTTGGTTGCTGATCTGAATGATCATTGTCAGTTGTTGCTGCTATCAATTGTTGATGACTTTTATAAGTCATGTTTTCAATATTCGTCTCTATGTCATGTATATCTTTCTTATATGGTGTCAAGGTCATGTAACGGCCTATATTAGTTTCCCCACTATGCCTGGGATGAAGATGTAATGTATTTGGTCATCATATGTAAATTTCTGATGTATTCCACTTGGTTGGATGGATGATCCCCACTTGGTTGGGTGATGGATGTATGTACTAATTCTTATGGTAATAGGAAGGTCTTGTATTGTTACACAAGTCTCGGTTCTTCTTCAAGAACATCTTTTTGAAGATCTTGCCTACAGTCAGGGGGAGCATGGTCAGCACAGCAGGACAGAAATTTCAGCATGTACTCAGGGGGAGCATAAGCCTTTTCCCTTGATGACAAAGGGGGAGAATGATCTTGGATCTTGGTGTTGCCATCAAGTCCAAAGGGGGAGATTGTTGGCATTATGGCACAGGTTTGGAGCTATGGAACAGGTGTTGTCCTTGATGGCAACCTTCTTTGGTAACAGATCTTAGTTCAGGCACTCAGAAGTAGAAAAAGACATATACGGATGTTCATCTAGATGAAGGTGCGTATACACGTGGGTTTTACATTATAAAAGTGCGTATATGTTGTTGATCATTCTTTTGGTCCATGGCAGTTAGATCTTGGAACTTGAACCTATGTTTTGGACCATGGCGTCTCGTCAATTGTGTCGATCCCTAGTTTTGGGTTCATGGTATTGAAATGTTATGGTTTTGGACCATGGTATTGGGGAAGGCCTAGGACTATAAAAGAGGAAGGAGATCTTGTGACAAATCACCATTTGGATTATTATTGAAGATCTGATAAAGTGCTAGAGCTGGGTATATTGGATGGTGACGCAGATCTGGATCTGAAGGAAGGAGGAACCTTAGCGGATAAGGTCTATTCATGGGTCATAATCTTTAAGCCTAAATGATAGTATCTCTGTATGATTTTGATCTGCTTGATGTGGCACTTGTCTGATCTATAAAGTCTGATAATCTGGGTTAATTAGTGATTGAATATCTGGAAGAGTGTGTTGTCCTTTATAGATTTGTACGTAGGTTCAGTAAAGCGAAGACGCGTATACACGCAGTTTAAGGGAAGTAAAGGCGTGTATACGCAGGTTGTTCCATACGCAAATGCGTATGCACGCAAGTTGCAGACTGTTGAAATTGCGTATATGATTTAAGCTGTGATCTAGCCGTTTCTGCTTATTGCTGCTATGTTCTAGGTTCTGTTGTGTGGTTTCTGGTACTGTGTTTGGGTACAACTCGCAGAGAAGTATCTACTTGATTTCAAATCTAGCTGGTGAAAAAGGAGGTTGGTTGATGAAGAATTTCTTGATGATCGTTTGATGTTCGTGGATCCAGTCTGAAAATTGATGAAACATGGTCCCTGGAAGAAAGAGAAGGTTGTAGCCTTCTGTAGGCCAGCACCTACGTACTAGTATCTTGGCTAGTACAAGAGCTAAGGGGGTTGTAGCTCCCTTCCAAGAAAGCTGGAAAACGAGATGAGAGAGTTGTAGCTCTCTGCAGGTTGCAGCCTGCGTACTGGTAAATGACTGCACCAGTACATTGTAAACAGAAGTTTCTAATTTAAAGAAAGATAGAGACGAATTACAGCAGGTGGTTTTCACCCACATTGGGTTTCCACCATATATCTGGCGTTCTTGTGTGTGATTGTCTTTCTGCTCTATTTTACTGTCTCTGGTTACTGGTTATTTGATGCGTTATCTCAGATTAACAAACATCATCTGGAAGTTTAAGGAAATTAAAATTTTCTCTGTGTACGCTGGTTTACCTATGAATAGTTGCGTATATATGCGAGTTTAATTAACTGAAGTAGCGTATACAATTTGGTTTTTGAAAAGGATTATTTGACTAAATTATACTGATTCACGCCCCCTCTCAGTATTATTTCCAACAAGACCATGCTGAGATAACGGACAAGCAATTCAAGACGCGGAACCAGCAAGTTATAGGGTCATTTACTCCATAAGATTTAAGATGCATGTATCATTTTCTAGAGCCGCAGGCTAGCTATAACAAATAGTTCATGGAGAAATTCACCGAGAACAAAGATTTGGTAGAATGCACCAAAATCTGGTCAGTGAATGAAGAGTCGTTAAAGACGGACAAAAATGGTATTTACAATAGTGGTTCCCTCTCCTCTTCGTATTGTTTCGTTGTTGCAATGTTATGTAGGTTATTCGAAAAACCTGATATCAATAAGTTTTCATCCGAGTGGCTACCCCTACTAGATGCGGCAACCAACGACACTATAATAGACTGGGCCCAAATATTATCTGATAACTTAGCCTCTGCTATTTGGAATTATCGAACTAAAAGGAGTTTTGCTCAGAGGTTTTATCCTCCCTTCTTTCTAGCTACCTATATCATGGATGTTATCTGTTTTTTTTCTAAATTTCCTCTCATGGGTTGGAAATGGATGGTACATGATCCCTTACCAATTCATGTCTACGATAAGGAATTGTGGGATTCTACATTCACCCCATATTTTTATAAAATCTGCCATGGAGTTATGATACCCATTCACAAGATGTTGTATAATACAGATGCCCCAAGATTTTCTCCTGAAGCCGAAATTGATATTCTCCCCATGGGAAGATGGTTTGGAGAAAATTTTTTCACTTATATCAGACTATTCAGAAGCATTGCCTCTCCTCATATACTTCCCTTGTATGTTCCTGACAAATTGATGGCTCGGGAAATAGCCTACCAAACTTGTGGGGTTGGAGGAATGAGCAGAGAACTTAGGGACAAGAGAAAGGAAATCTGGCCGCAATTCCCTGTGGTCTGTGGAGCTTTTGCATTGTTTGATCTAGGTCATGCTTTCAAGGAAGTAGAAAACATGTTGAGTCTATGATTGCCTAAGTTCCCAGGGAGACAGTTTGATCCCTTTGATGTGATAAAGAATTTTATCACGAAACTTAAAATAAAGGTGTTCACTGAGGAAGATGATCTCTTCGACAATATTTTCCAGCAAAAGAACACACTCCGAGACATCTTACACATGGCCCAAATCAAGTTTGGCCTAGCAGAACTCCAAGAGTTTAAACTCTACAGAGAACGAAGATTGGAAAATGTTCCATTGGACAAATTGCGTGTAGAACCAATGAGGGAACCCACTTCTAGCATTAGCATGAGTGGAAGCTCAGGGCAAGACAAGTCTAAATCTAAGTCTGAAAGAGAATCACCAGAATGGTCTAGATGGTTAGAGAGTGATCACAACAAGAGTGAAGGATCAGTGAGGGATGCTGCCCAATCCAAGGAGAATCATGTGTAACAAGTGTTGTCGCCAACACAGGTGGAAATTCCCACTCCTCTCATCTAACCAACAAAGCCATTAAGAATAGAGCTAGATAAATAATGGGAAACCTTTAATGAATTGATCAACACGGAGGAACAAAACATAGAGACACCAAAGAATCCAGCACAGACAACCACAAAAATGGTGATTGAAACAATTGTCAATGCTTCAGAAACTGATCACATTCCCATAGCCCCGTCATCTAAAATTATGCTAAAGATAGAGGAAATCCCTCCTCTAGATGTGTTTTACAGTCCACAGCACAAAGCTGTGGTCAGGAGACAGAGAAAGAAGAAAAAACTAGACAGTATGCTCTCACCTGAAGAAGAGCCGCTGGATGTCCTTTGGCAAGACCCTACCATTGATCCAACAGAGAACCTGACTAGATTATCCCAAATCGCAGGAGCTTATGCTTCTACTACTATTGACAAAGAATCTAAAATTCAACTATTGCTTAAATATAAAGAGGATAAAATCCTATTTTTGTAGCAACAATTACAATAGGCTATTGTTAGCTGGGAAGCAGAAGAAAAATTGGTGAAGTTACAACAGGACTTCCAGCAAATGCAGCTTGGTTATCAAAACAGTCTAGTAAAAAAATAACAGCATTTATAGGCCACGTTAGAAATGCACAAAGATGACCCTAAAGTCTCAGAATTTGTCACAGAAGCCCTTGCCCTGAATGATCAAGTCTTGCAAAAACAGGAAACACTTTGCTAAATAATATCGCAATAGAACTCTCACTATGAAATGAATGACAAAATCACAAGTCAAGTCGTAGATTTGCAACTTGATTATGATTTAATTTATAAGAAAGTTTATGACTATTTGGATTGGCAGGAACCATAGGAAGGCAAGAAAGCAGGGTTTCCCAAGATCAATAAATCCCAAAAAGAAATTCTATTTAATAAATGGGATGCATAGATCAAAAAATAAGAACAGGCAAAGGAAGAAGTAGTGACAACAGCAAGCAATATCATTGACTGTGTCAATGAAAATCTGCACAGAGCCAACCTAATATCAGAAACCGCTCCAAGATTTCTCCCAAAAACGCAGCAACTACAAACGAGTTGGAGACAGAAAGCTAAAGAAAAGGCAGAGTCAATCAAAAAGTTAACTAAGTTAAATTGGGACACTTACTAGTAATATTTGGTGAAACCACATAGCCATTGTATGACTTTGAAGTGCCTTACAAATTACGCTGAGAAGATAGCCCAACGCTTGCTAATTTCGTTTTCATAGGACAATTAAAATCAGAGTTCGGCCAACCGACAATCCCGAAGCTGATGCTGGATTCTTGCGACTTAAGAGAACAGATGCATAGTTGATCTTTAGATACAATTTCAGTTTAATTTCATTTTATTTTTTCTTTAGATGAGGATGGTCATTTAAACCTCCTCCGACATTTTTGTAATAACTATTTTTAGTCTTTAGTTAGTAGTATTTAAACTACTCTCATGTATTTAGAGAGGGGTCCAGAAATTTATCAAAAACAGTTCTTCAGAACATGCACTTTTGCCCCGCTGAGGAGGTTTTGATAAATTAATGGAACAAGATTTATTTATATCTGTGTTTAATGTCTGCTACTGAAATGCACTTCTGTACTCTTAGTAGATATTGAATTATGAGAAGATAAATCTATATTGCTGAAGCTCATGATTAGGACTTATTATCAATGGTACTTTTATCTCTTAATGATTTTTTCTTATGTGTCAAGTGATATGTTATTTTCAGTTGTTTATATATCGCCTAAATGTTCAGTTATCATTTTTTTCACTTTTGTACGGTGGTAATTATTCCTTTTTAGGTTGAGTGTATGAATAACTTATTATGCGATATGCTTATCATAATTGTTTCGGTTAATTTGTTATATGAAACAATTTACTTTTAATGGATTCTTTTCTTGTAGCAATTGAATAATCTTTATTACCAATTGCTGTTGGAAACTATTTTAGATCGCATAAGTGAAGAGTTAATCTCGGGATAGTTTTTTAGAATTAGATGTTTCTATTCATTAGAATAAAATTGCATATGTTAGATTATATTAGATTAAAAGCATTCTCTTTCAAAACTTTTAGGAAGGAAAACATTATCCCTTAGCATCATCTCAAACAAATTTAGAAACTGGTCAATCGTTATCGCAAGTTGCTTCGGCCTTGTTTCCAAGGTTTCCTTTCATATTTTGAAATACGTTAAAAACACCAAAAATCCTGAAAAAATGGCTTTGGCGGATCTGAAATATTATATATTTTCATTCCAGAACCCCTTCGAGTCTGGGTTTTATCACATCGGCACTGTCTCTTTATATTTCATTAAATAACAAAATATGCGAAAATACATTAACAAATGTCTTTCGTCAAATATCAAAATCTATGCAATAATGCTTATATGGCCATCGTGTCTGGCAAATCGCATCGCACATATACATGTGTATAGGCCCCGCTCCATAATATTTCTCCGATTACGATATCTTGATGCGATTGATCGCAAGTGCATATCGTGATAACCCCAAGCCGTTCGGTGAGTACTCCATTGTTGTTTGTCGATTGCGATTAACGACTGTTGTGCCAAGTTGCTGTAAGCCTCTAATAAGCCTTATTTCACTGTTTTCTTATGTTTTTCGCCTCCCGATAGTGTTTTTCTGCCTATTTGAAGGTTCCCCTTATGCAACGGTTTTGATCTTTTGAATGGTTTTAAGAAGATTTCAAAGACTTATAGAGTGTTTTGGATTTGTTTGGATCAGCACCTCAGGGCTAACAGGACCCGATGCAATTATAGATGCGAGAGTAATATTTTTAAAGTCCGACTTATGGCCAAAGCAGAGCAAGAGGAGACCTGGCCATCGGAGCTAAAATAGGGGATATTTCTGCTAAAATTAGCAGCACTACATCTCAGGGGCTAACAGGACTATTCAATAAATATTCACCCATGGTTAGCTTGATATTATGGCACGTTCCAGAGTAGTTTATAGTTCCTCCATTTTCAACCATCATTTGACACTCTGGTGCTAGATATAGGAAGCAATTCAACCTTGGATATCATACAATGAATAAAAGTATGGGTACTACCTGAATCAATAACCACTATTACCTTTTTCTTCTTGATATATCTTTTTATCTTGAGAGTTTGAGGAGTTGAAATTCCTAACAATGCATTACAAGATATGGTCAGATTCATTTCTTCTTTCTACGGGGTTGGTTCCTGTTGTATATCATCCTCTTTTGATGTTTCTTGTTCATTTTCTCCTCCTCTTCACGATCTATGTAGAATAATTTATTACCAACACACTTATGACCTTTAGTGTATTTTATATCACAAATGTAAAAAATCCCTTTTTCTCTTTTTTCCTCCAATTTTTTTGTTGTTAACCTTGTAGGTTGTGGAAGGCTAGGAGAAAAAACACTTCCATATTTATAGTTGTGAGTGGTAGACTTCCTTGTTGCCATAATTTTTCTTTCAACTTTTCTTGCCACCCTAAATGTATTCTTCAATGAATCCAGTTCCCAAATACGAACCTCATGTTGGTTTTTATCCTTTAAATTCCCTATGAAGACATCAATATTATGCTCCTCTGGAATATCAGTGACCCTGATATTCAATGTTTCTAAGTCGTCAATGTTCTCCACCATTGGACCCTTTTGTTTGAGATTTTTCAATTAGCTAAAGAAGATGTTTCTCTTTGTATCCTCATAATGTGATATCATTTCCTCCATAAAAATTGACCAATTGATAATTAGTTTATGAGAACAAAGGCATTGATACCATACAAACTGATTGGGTTCTAAATATAAAGATGCAATGCGTACCTTTTGTGTGTGTTGCATATCATGGAGATCAAAATATTGCTCCATCTGTAGTATCCATGTTACCAGATACTTGCCATCAAACTTCCTCATATCTATATTTAGAATGTGGTGGGTCTTAAACCCAATTTTGTAGTCTCTAAAATCATATTTCATATTATTTTTTTCCCCATCCTGATGTTCATGGAGTACCATGTCACCACTAGGAAACATTTTTTGAAACAACATTGTCAAACCTTCCTTTAATCCTTCCATGTCTTCTTTTAAACCATTCTTCATATATTCCATTTTTCCTTTAATTTTTTCTTCTATACCATCCATATGATCTTCCTGCTCATTTTTGGTTACTCTTTGCAAGAGCGAAATTTGTTGCACTTGGTCCCGTAATTTTGATATATCACGCTGCATTACTTCCTCTTCTTCATGTTTCATAGAAGAGATTTCTGGTTGCTTACTAGGTGTGTCCATTTTTTTTTGAGGCATTTTGGAATCAAACAATGATATATATGCTTCTCTATTCCCTTCGAATCATTTCAAACTGATTTTTGAAACAAAAGTTATGCAATATTCAAAACAATACACACCTTTTTCTTTCTTTTTTAAAGCTCGATATTGAAATTGTTGTATATATGTATTTTGGATCTCTAAGGAATAAAATGCAAACCTGTTATATCCCTTTGAGTTTTCTTTTCAATGCCACAAGTCAAACCAAAATTTGATTCTTCAATATAATTTTATTTCTAATTGCCCACTATATCTTTATTATAGACTAGTTCAATAGAGAGAATTTGTATGGAGTGACATGTGTCACTATTTCAGCTTTCAGCCCTGAAAATGATTTAAAAACAAATAAATTATTTGTAATTTCAATCACTTTTACCAATCTCAAATCCAATGCTCGAAGCGAAGTTTATGATGATTTCCCCAAGGTCAGCTATTTGAGACTGAATTCTGGAGCATGAAAAAACCCTTACTTCTTCGGACCATATCTCAGAAGATAATCACAATTTCGGCTCCACATGGTCACAATTTCAACTTCTGGAAATTTTTATAAAAAAACATTATAGTGAAAATTTCAAGGTGGCATGTTTGCAACAACAAAACCCTAGAATCCGAATCTCTTATACCAAATTTTATTCAACCAACTCATAATACAGAAGAAAAGATAGATAAAAAAAATTGATAGATATCCTCTTCAAGGGGGAAACCTCCTTTACATCACATAAATGAAAAATTGTTTGATGATACAAATGATGAGACCTCCTTGGTATATATAGGAGTGTGTGGGGTCACAATATAATCATAGCCTACATAACAATAATAATGTAAGGGCACAATAATAACAATAGTTGGATTAGATGGGGCACAAAGCTAGCATGGGGGATGCATGGTCACAACAATAAAAATAGGGGGTTACACTAACAATAACAATAAGGGGGATATATTATTATTATAGGGACCTAACATTTTGGGATCTTGATGATATAAATTTGAAACACAATTTTTCAATGGCCTTTGATACACTTTTTAGAACCCATGCTAGAAAAATCTAATATATTTCTACTACTTCTAATACATCCTTAAAAATAAACAATATATCCCCATGCGAGAACCATTGATTGCACCATGTATTTAGCATATTTTCTAACTTAGCAATGAGGCATTGGTAGTTACCCTTTTTGTACATATTAGGTTTTAAGTGGAATCCAAAATACTTTAATCCATTATCTAAATTGATCACCTAGTAGGGGAATAATTGAGGGAATAACCATGTACTTAGTCAATGACACCTTATATGGAAATAGTGTATTTTTCAATATCTATTATCATACTATTAGATTCATAAAGTAACTCCAATATGTTTTTGAATTTATTATCTATTATTCCAATACCTTCATAACAAATCAAAATATCATCCACAAATAAAAGGTGCATGGTGTTACATGCTAAACTGACACAAATCCCTTAGAAGTTACCATGAGTGAAACCTCTTTTATTTACCTTTTCAAACCTTTATCTATTAGAAGGAAAAGGCTAGGTGATAAAGGGAAACACTACCATGGATGTCAATATAGTTTGAAGAAGAAAGTTGCAACCCTATTGATTAAAATGTTGAAAGACACTAAAGTGATGTGGTCCATCGCCCAAGTCATAAACTAATGAAAAAAACCCAAGTGAATGAATAAATATCAGGTAAAGCCAACTTATTTTATTATAAGCATTAGAGAGGTCCACTTTGATTATTAGTGCTATTTAATTTTTTAGTGCTATTAAATTTTGTCTCTAGAGATTTCTTTTGATAGTACCCCTTTAAGTATCCTATAAATAACTTTTGAGGTAATTTTGCAGATAAAATTGCATGACGATTTTGGCTTGAAATTTTCAAAACGGGTTGGGTTATCCTCTTTGAGAATCAAAGTTGTAAAGGTGGCGTTGAAGGATCCTAACATTTTTTTTTATGATTCTAGTGGCCTCCAACACTCTTCTTGGATCATGTTCTATGAATTCATAACACCCAAAAAATAATTCCATAGGAAGGCCATCTAGCCTCACATTGTTTTCCCTTTGGAAGTTTTGTGAAGATTGTGGTAATTCCTCTTTCCCCACTTATTTCCAATTCTTGGTTGTCGTCCTGATTGAAAAAATTGGAAATGTGTTGGTGTTGTGGCCAGCAACAACCCCCCTCTTTATTTAGTATTAGTAATAACACTAGATAAATGGGGACCCTTCTAAAAATAAAAAACTAGCACTTAAAAGGAAAAAAAACTAGCACTTAGAATTCCCTTTTAATAAAACACACTACCATAAACTTAGGAAAAACATCTACAAACACAAAGTCTTAAGTATTATGAAAAGTATCAAATAAAATCATTCTCTTAATGATGAACACCGCATCGCAAAAGGATAACGGAGGGCATCATATATAAAGAAACTGTCCGAATTGCGAAAATGTGATGATGCGAGATTGCGAGCCACACAGATTCATCGCATATCGCAGATCCCATATGTCGCAGCGCCACCTAAGATAAAACATCCCAATGTTGTGAAATGCGAAAAAGCATCTTGCAAATTGCATCTCGTAGTTGCATAATGAGGAAAATGATTGTTAACGAAAAAGGATTAGCGATATTGCGAAGAAAATCGCAAAATCACTTAATTGCATATCAAAAGGGCTCACAGCTCGATGAAATATTTCTCATCATCCAATACTGGGTTATGGGAATTAATGTCAACTTAGTGGTTTATTGATGGTTATTTATGAGAAATGATTTATATCTAAGCAAAAGGGTTATTTCACGCAAGGTGATATATTTGATGTCATTTTGAAATTAAGAGCTTTCCTGTCACCTTATTATTTACCATCATTTGCTATCTTTCTTATTCTGTCTTAGTTCTCTACTTGTGAAGTTACAGGAGCGGTATGCAGAACAATACACAGAGCAATGTGCAGAACATGATGGGGAAGAAAGGAAAAGCTCCGGTATCTGAAAAAACAGAGATGACTCCATTATTCACAAACACCACTTGTACTAGACAAGTAGGGATATCTACTTGGGAAGGCATGTATAGTCTGTTGGATGAAGAAAACCCGAGAGTCAAGGAAGGTAAAGCTACGGCAGATGGACACGGGCCATATGAAGCACACTTACAGAGCTTGCATGCTCATTCCTACACCATATCACATCAAGGCCAAAAATACTTCCCTATACAGATATGGTCAAATGGGTGATAGACCATGCTGAGATAACGAACAGGAAATTCAAGACGCAGAACTAGGAAGTTATAGTGTCATTTACTTCATAGGATTTAAGATGCATGTATCATTTGCCAAAGCTGGAGGCTAGCTATAACAAACAGTTCGTGGAGAAATTCGCCAAGGAGAACGAAGATTTGGCAAAATGCACCAAAAGATAGTCAGCAAAGGAAGAGTCATTAAAGAAAGACAAAAATGGTACGTACAACACTAGTTCCCTCTCCTCTCTGTATTGTTTCACTGCTGCAATGTTATGTAGGCTATTCAGAAAACCTGATATCTGTAAGTTTTCATTCTAGTGGCTACCCCTACTGGACTTGGCCACCAACGCCACTATAATGGATTGGGCCCAAATATTTTCTAATAACTTAGCCTTTGCTATTTGGAATTATCAAACTAAAATGAGTTTTGCTCAGAGGTTTTAACCTCCCTTCTTTCTAGCTACCTATGTCATGGATGTTATCTGTTTTGTTTCTAAATTTCCTCTCATGGGTTGGAAATGGACGGTACAGGATCCCTTACCAATTCAAGTCTACTATAAGGAACTATGGGATTCTAAGTTCACCCCATATTTTTATAAAATCTGCCATGGAGTTATGCTAACCATTCACAAGATGTTGTATAATACAGATGCCCCAAGATTTTCTCCTGAAGCCGAAATTGATATTCTCCGCATGGGAAAATGGTTTGAAGAATAATTTTTCACTTATATCAGAGTATTCGGGAGCATTTCCTCTCGTCATATACGTCCCTTGTATGTTCCTGACAAATTGATGGCCCAGGAAATAGCCTACCAAACCTGCGGGGTTGGAGGAATGAGCAGAAAACTTAAGAACAAGAAAAGGCAATCTGGCACCAATTCCCTGTGGCCTATGGAGCTTTTTCATTGTTTGATTTGGGTCACACTTTCAAAGAAGTAGACAACATGTTGAGTCTATCATTGCCTAAGTTCAAAGGGAGACAGTTTGATCCCTTTGATGTGATAAAGAATTTTACCACGAAAGTTAAAATAAAGGTGTTCACTAAGGAAGATGATCTCTTCGACGACATTTTCTAGCAGAAG